>VDFB02392038.1:0-20844 GCA_007258455.2 Sequoia sempervirens | reverse complement strand
TGTAATAATTTTTTTTTAAAAAAGTTTAATTAATAAGTTATTTAGTTGCATACATTCATTAGGCTAAGCGACGTTACACTACTTTGAGTTTTCCTTAAGTGACTTAAGTATTTCGCATTGCACATATTAGTCAACATTAACATAAACATCAAAGATAAACATTGCATTACATTGGATTCCATTCAAGATAGTATAAGATACAAGTTTGTTTCATACATTGCATTTGATAGAATATACAATACTCATCCATCTAATGAGGTAGTTCAATAATGATTACAATTACAAGAGTTCACCTCACAACATTTGAGGGATGTTTTACAATACAAAATTAAAAAATTACAATGAAGAAGTATTCATAAGTTCCTTATGCGAGCTCTCCATCCATGAAGCTCTCGATGCCATGATCAAACTAGGGACCCAACGGAGTAAGGTGCACATTCCACCCAACCATGTGGTACCCGTAGGTCCACCCCCCATGCTAGGAGATAGTAATAAGGTTACCTAGACCTAATATACTAACCCTAGGCACTAGTACACAACAATTTATTGGTTACATTGCTTCCAGATTTAGAAAATTAATTGTTTCACAAATACAAGGTAAACTGTTATTCTAGGTGGAGTGTCATCACAAAGTTGCAAAGGTTACCCTGGTGTTTCTTCCTAGGTTCTGGCCCCCAATCCTTGGGTTACCCTGGTAACCTCTTACGAAACCCGGCCCCTATTGCATACTATTGTGGAATTGAATGTCTTTTGAAGAAACAAGACACCGATTTGCCATTCTAGGCCTTCTCATCTTATACTTGAGACTAAAGTAGCTCAAGAGTCATAAGTGAGGCAAAATATTTTGTTAAGAGTTTTAATCTAACTCCTATGTCATTTAGTTATCACTAAGTCACTAACTATTTGTAAGTTACCCTGACACCACTTTGTGTGTCGGCCCTCACAAATAGCCACTCCCCTAAACATAACAAAGGAATCTATGTTCTTTGACTAAGGTTTACAAGGTGTACATTTAACAAAATCAATATAAAAGACCCAACATGTTATAATGGACATCATATTATTGTTCATAAACAGGTGTCAACCCACCACACAAATCCATGTACACATTTTTAGTTTACACAAGAACTCAACTTAACATTCCCAATCCCCATTTAACAGTTGATCTGGAAGACTTGATCATTAGAGACTTTCCCATTTTGCCCAATCACAAAAATTTAAACAATTTAAAGCAATACGCGTCTATCATTTGGATATACTAAATCCATATGTATCATTTTGAAAACAACATGTTTATAAATCATTTTAATAAAAGATCTAATTTCAAAATCAATAAAAATATTAACTATTTTCTTTAATCTATTTTTCCAATTTTCTCAAATTCACCATTTATTGTATTCCATAATTTTCAATATTAATTTTCACATACATCATATTCTAGGGAAAATATAATTTAACTCAAGAATAATTTCCAAATTATTTTTTCTAACATAATATACATATATTTATATAAATATTCATTAAATCAAATATGATCTCATATTATATATATATATATATATATTTATATATTTACATACAAAATATGATAACATATAAACATTCAATTATAAAACTTTATTTATAAAAAAAAATGCATTTTAAACATTAAAAGGCAACTATTTTTTTTTAAGTTTTAAATAAGACATAATTTATACAGGGCTCGGCTCCATCATAGCTGAAACCCTCAAGGGAGGGCTCGGCCATGGCGGAAACGCCGGTGCTGCCTTCACAGGCAGCGCCGAGCGCTGCCCTCACAGCTGGCTCCCTCCGGGGGTCAGCCGTGGGGTAAGCCCTCGGCCCTTCGCCATATACAAAGCAAACATTTAACAAAAATATTATATCAAAAGAAAATCATGGATTTCCTTCCGTGGTTATACAAAATCTGAAATATTTCATTTCATAGTATTGAACACTGTGCGAATATGACGAAAATCCGTTCACGGATTTCACAAATTTTTTTAAAACAATAAACAAATATATATATATATATATATACAGATTTTTAAACAGTAAATAATATACTATGAATAAAATATTGTGAATATGCAAATATCTTCACAGGGTAAATTTTCTTTTCTATAGAATAAATTGAGAAATTTGTACATTTACACAAATATTCTTCAAAATCTATCAGCTAAATTCATAGCAAATTTACATCTAATGATTTCAAATTCATTTCTGCAAATACCCTTAACCATTTTAAATAGAAAACTACATTTAAATAATTCTCTAAAAATTCTTTCTTGTGCCTTTGAAAATTTTCTACAATTTATCCAAATCTGACAAAATCCCCAAGATACTTTACAGAAACACAAATAAATCTTTTTCTAACTTTTAAAGAAAGAAACAAACAAAACAGGAAAAATACCCGTAATATGATAGCTACTTGTAGGAGATTTCCTTGTTGTAACGAGAATTCCTAAAATCTTCTTCAAAGAATTCCCCAATTCCAAGAGAGCTTAACTATCACACCAAGATCCTCCAAGGGATCTTCCACAAATATACAACCAGATACAGAGAAATAACAATTTCTAAGAAATAATGATTTTTACACAGCAAGAGAATTTTTTTTGCAAAAAGCTCTAATAATTTCTCCGTGAGGAAATTGAATAACCTATGTGTTTTTCCCGAGATCCAAAATATCCTCCGTAACAAATTTTTCCTCAACAAGAATCATTTAACACACTGGCACACATGTCGAGAAGTGGTTACAAAAATATCTTCTCCACTTCTCGGCAATCTTGCCAATTCAAATTTGCATGCTAATAATTATTTTATTTTAAATTTAAAAATCAATTTTCAATTGCATGCATTTTATTTTTATTTTATTTAAATTTACAATTTCAAATGCCATTTCCCTTAATAATATTTTATTTTTAAATAAACTATTTACACACTTAATAATTTAATTTAATTAATTTATTTATTTAATTAAATTAGTTTAATCTTTTAAGATCAACCATTTAACCAAATAAGCTAATTAATGAATTAAATTATCAAGCAAGTAATTTCTTCCACATTTAAACATTAATTTAAATACCAATAATTAAAGTACAAAAACCAACATTAAAATTTAACCAAATTTTACCTTTCAAACAATTTATCCAAAAAAAATACAAGACAAACCTATACTCTGAACCAAAAATGCAATGTACTAAGACCGGGTTAGATTAAACTAGGGTGAACCAAACTACTATCTCCGATCAACGTATCCGTTGAGTCTTGACACGCTCACTGAAGTACCCAGGTGGAGTCGGTGTCATGTACCTGCAATTCCTGCAACCAAGCAATAACATGCATACAAATATATATATATATATATATATATATATATATATATATATATATATATATATATATATATATATATATATATGTAAAGCATTAAACACACACCGCAAGTGGCGGAAAATCACAAATATCACAGGCACTCGTAAGCAAGTGATGCGATTCCGTTCTCCACACCAATACACGTCACAGCAAACTGACGAAATAAATAGCTGTTAGTCCATCATAAACATGTTCATAGCAATAATCAACTGAAAGTAAACATCTAAACTATATCAAATCATGTCTGAAAACAATAATCACCATACAAATATCATCATGTCACAGAATAATCCACTATCGCTCAAAACCAGCGATCAAAATATCCAACAAAGCATCATAGGTCTAACAAGTGAAAACATAACAGCAGTAAAGCATAAGCATAAACGTAGGGGTACTACAAATACTCTTATCCCTCAAGTGATGTAGATTACAAAGTTTGAGAAATATGTGGTAAAGGAGATCCTCAAACGCATGTCTCGACCTTCAATGCCATGTGCATAGATTTATTTCACCACGATGCTTTAATGACTAAGTTGTTTCCAAGGTCTCTTAAGGATACTTCCCTCAAGTGGTATTGTTCCTTACTAGACAATTCCATCTTTTTGTTTGATCAACTAGTAAATAAATTTCTCTTACAGTTCCAAGCTAATAGCGGATCAAAGATGACCTTTTCAGATCTTGTTCAATGTAAGCAAGGGGACAACAAGAAGATAACTAATTTTATCACTCATTATCAAGAACTCTTCTCACAAATTTCTTATCCTTTACCCTACTTGGATGTTCAAAAGGTCTTTGTCAAAAACCTACAAAGGCCTTGGTAAGAAAAATTTGCTTTAATGAAATACCCTTCTTTTGCACATCTATGTGTTGCACTATGAGAATACCAGTAGACAGTTGCATAGTTCAGTGGATCTTCCTCACGCTCCCGTTCATAGGGTCAGTCTATAGTATTGGTGTCTAGTAAAAACAAGTTCATTGCAAGCATGGTCTTTATGTCTAACAACAAGAGCTTCAACTGCAATCAACGTTTTACAAAGTTATCAGACTCTTACACTTCTATGTTGAAAATATTATTAAAGGATAAATTCCTAACACTACCAGACTCTCAAACTCTTACCAAACCCTATCCCGATTGGTATTATGAGCATCAATTCTGCCAATACCATTGAATACATGGATATGATGTTGATCTTTGTCATTGATATCAAAGGTTGATGGAGTTTTATTCATTTGATTTGTCATTGATGTCAATGGTACTTGTGTTCATTCCATGGTGTTTGGTGATTGATTCATTCATGGTGTTTGTTGAATGAAGTTTGTCATTGGTAACACAAAGGAACTTAATGAAGTTTGTCATTGGTAATGCAAAGGTACTTGTTCCAATCAGCTCTCTCCTTAGGATACATTGCAAGGGACTAACCGCTTCTCGCGCAATCCATGTCTTTATCATTTGTCTCAAGCATTGATAGATTGATATTTTGATGCAACAGAAAACATGTGATGGCAATTGGTATTAGAGTAATAGGTTCCTTCTAGAAGTCAAATAGACTTGGGTTGATCTTGGTAGTGGAATACTATGGAAAAAAGAAAAGGAAAAAAGAAAAAGGTTAGTGCTAAGCAAAAATTTGTTCAACAAGTCCCAATCAAATCAAGTGATGTGTTGTTACAAGAAACACCCCTACAAAATGACATGAGATATAATATATCTGAAAGAGAAGATGATTTTGTAGTTGAGAATGTTGACAAAGAAGGCGATCACATTGTGAGTGAATATCAACAGGAGTATGATGAAGATGAATGTGAAATTGATATTGAAGGTGAACTCATTTGTGCCCTAGATGAGATCGAGAAACTCAAAAAAGAGAAGTAGATATTAGAATTGCACCTTCAAGAAGAAAAGGAGTCCAAGGCCAGAACACTTTCATCCCTTGAAGAAGCAGAAAAACTAATCATAGATTTGAAGGTACAAGTTGTAGAAGTTATGAAAATAGAAGAAGTCATAAACCAGTTTAAGGAATAAGAGGTTGATTGTGAAAGATACAAGTTAGAGATAGTTTATTTGAGAAAGGAGCTAGAAAAGGAATCTTCCAAGTAACATAAGAATCTTCAATTTGAAAAGAGCACTAAATGCTTAAATGAGATGTTGAGAAAGCAAAAATATCACAAGGATACTACTGGTTTAGGCTTGGAAGGAGGGAAAATTTCTAAGTTCAGAGAAACTCCTAGGAAGAAAATAGATCTAAACTATCATTTTTCTGCTCCTAAGGCTAAAGAAAAGATGAAGAAAATAGAAAATACTCCTGCACAAACCAAAAAGAACAAGTTCAAAAGATCCTTTCATTCAGGACAACATCAAATGACCAGGTTTGAAAACTCCTTTCATGGTTATTGATATTCATGTTATCAATTTGGTCATAGAGCAATAGAATGTTTTTAGTATATGTTTAACATGGGTTTGCTAAAAGGCCATAGAAACTTCTAAGCAAATGAAACTGATGGGTGTAAATCCATATTTCTTCACTTTTTCCAGCATGTTCCTTATCTTTGCTCAAGTTGAATATTTGGAAATAGGTTTTGTATAATCACAAAGAGGTTGTCAAGTTCATGACTATGTTGACAATATTAGTAAGGTATTTTGATAGGTTATAATAGTTGAGACAATCCATAGAATAGTATGATAGCGTGATGACCAAAAAGCGTAGTTTGATCTCCAAAGGTTTATGGATATATGTTTGATGGATGTGTGTTTAACTAACCCTTAGAGACAAAGTCTACTACAGTGTCCAAAGTCAATTATAGTTTTCTTAATGGTCATTATATAGTGATGCATATATTATGATTTATCTTTCATAATTCTATCATGTCAAGTGACAATCTATGTTATGATACCACAAGGTGACAGTGATACAGTTTTGCTATGGTATTGGTCTAATCAGTTTTACAATGCAAGGAGTGATAGTTTTGAATGGTGTTATATCATCCATGGTTTTCTTTCTTTATATGCTCATATGCTCATTCAGACAAATAGTGACAAATTGTTGCAATAGTCCTTCAGAAATCAGTAGACATCAAGTATCTAGTCATAACAAGGTGATAGTCATGATAGTGTGAGCAGGGTACTAATGTTATGAACAATGGTTTTTTGCATCAATATTAAGTATCAGTGACAGAGTTATAATCATAAGATAGCAAAGGTTTGTAGTAGGGAAATGATCATGACCATTAGAGTGCAGTGACTATAATAGATAGGGGGACTTCCAAGTGTTTATGTTTGTCTTATTATGATGATCTCAGTCTACATCAGTTAGAGCAATGTGGTTTAAATCAAGGCAGAAGATAGTTATGCCTTTGATATCAACATTCATTGGTTCAATATGTAGGATCAATATTGATGCTATAAACCAGTCAAGTATAGGATAGATAAGATATATCCAAGGGGAAGTATGATCTCATTTTCTCATTTGCAATATTGTTCATTATTGATCATTCAAACATAAGGTGGTTCTCATTCATTCAAACATGAGTGGTTTGTGTATATCAGATAGGATAGAGGAGTGGTTGAACAATGGTCAATTATAGCATTATGATCTGATTAGTTTATAGTGTTAAGAGCAGTGACATTTAATCTTGGAGTAGATTACATGATCTGGAAAAGTACATTTATTGCAAAATAGATGCAATTATTACATGATAGATAGTGGGAGCTTCACTGGATAGCATATTCTCTAATGCCAATGAGTAAAATCACACTCCTTTTTCCTTGATGTCAAAGGGGGAGAGATTTGAAGAGAGTGGAGTGTAGGTTTTTCCATCAATATCAAAGGGGGAGTTTGTTGATGTTTTTCATTGATGTCAAATTTTGATAGATTTGGTTGATGAAGTTTGCTTCATTTTATTTTTAATTGATGTCAATGGTACTTGTGTTCATTCCATGGTGTTTGGTGATTCATTCATTCATGGTGTTTGTTGAATGAAGTTTTCCATTGGTAATGCAAAGGTACTTAATGATTTTTTTCATTGGTAATGCAAAGGTATGTGTTCCTGCTAGCGCCCCCTATGGATTTGTGACAAGGGACTAACCACCTCCCGTGCTATACATGTCTCTATCATTTGTATCAGGTGTTGATAGATCAATATTTTGACACAATAAAAAACGTGAGCTGACAATTGGTATCTTTCCATCAATGAAAAAGGGGGAGTTTGTTGATGTTTGTCATTGATGTCAAAGGTTGGTGGAGTTCATTTATTTTCATTGAAAATGAAAAGGTACTTGTTCTTTTATTACAAGGTAATTGTGACCTTTATTACAAGGTGATTGTGTTCTTTGATGTGTTCATGTTCATGATGCAAAAGGTGTTTGATGCCAACTATATGAAAGGGTTGCTTCATGTCAAGGTCTATCATTCCATCTCATGGTGTTGATGCAAAATATTGTTGATAATTCATTCCTTTGATGTCATTTTATGATAGGGTTGCCTCATGTGAAAGAGTTGCTTCATTACAATGTAGATTGAATGTTCATTTTGAGGTTTATTGAATTGGTGTACAGTGGAAGAGGTTTTCATAAAGGCATGGTTGATAAAGTCAATGATATGAGCATAGATTGTTGTTAAGATCTTCTTTTGGTGTTCTTACGAGGTTTAGGTTTGTTAGTGTTTATTGTCTTTTAAAAGGTTGTTTTTTTCTCATTTCTTTAAGAGACTTGAAGACTTTGCAAGTGATTTATTTGTGTAACTACCAAGTACGCCTTTAAGGCTACCATATGTTGTTGAGGGTTTTAGTTTTATACAGTTTCTCCAGCCATGTTGAGGTTTGAAATTTTTCATATGCAAAATGTTTGCATTTCTCATGAGCATAGCATGGTAGTCATTAATAAAAATGTAACCCCATAAAAGATAGGATGCTCATTCACCTTTTAGTCTTACTTTTTTGTCAAATTGTACCTTGTATCAAGGAACATTCTAGGAAAATGGTGACCATACAAGGTGACAATGTCCAGAGAAGGACATAGTAGAGGTTAAATGGTGAGAAGACAAAGTTTGAAGAAGTAGAGAAGGGTTGAAAGATACCTCAAGATATCATGTGTTCTTCTTATTCTCCATTCTTTATTGCTAAAAATAGGGAGATCCTACAATAAATTTCTTGATTCATTTCAAAGAACACTATTTTCCATGGATGAAGAATAGATGAAAGATACCTAAAAGGGAAGGTATGTGAAAGTTTACAAAGGGACAGTCACCATGAATATCAAAGTAGATAATGCATAATAGATGGACATTGAATTGTGCAAGAATAATGAGATGACTTAGAACAAGGATTCAAAATTCTCAAGGATTGAAAATCACTTCATCAAGAAAACCATGCATGATGGAGAAAACCAAGAAGCATGTATTATGAAGAGTCACAAAAGAAAAAAACATAACCAAGTTTCAGTTAGGGTTAACACCATCATGGGAGGATAGTTAGAAACCTTATTCTATGAGGTTTCTTTCCAAAACCCTGAAACATGAAAAGTATATGGAAAATAAAAAGAAGACAGTGGGGATTTTTACCTTGAACTAAGTCAAGGCCAAAAGACACGAGTAGGAAAATATCTTTAAGGTTTTCAAATTATCATAGTCAAGATTAAATTTGCAAGAAAGATAATGGCCTCTCTAAATCATGGAACAGTCAGAATAAAAAGGAAAAGACCCATGATTCAAAACCCTAGCCAAGTCCATAGCACAGTTAAAGAGAAACATCATAGGTCTATAAATGGAGGGTAGTAGAAGATACCATACAAGGGTAATTCTTATGAAAGGTTTGTTGAGATCACCACGCAAAAAGATGGACCTATGAGAAGGTAAAACATAATCAATGCTAATAAATTTTTCAAAGACGATGAACAAGGTTCAAATGGTAGATTAAGATCCATTGTGGCAAGATAAAAATAATATTGAAGGCATGGAATTAATGAATATTCAAAGGATAGTCATAGACAAGTGATAGTGGTGTTAGGGCTTGCAAATGTACAGGTTTGTAATGAAGACATAAAGACAATGCTTTCTCTTGTAGCATGATAAGATCAAGATTTGAAGAGGAAAATGATATGAAAAGTAAAATGATAGTCATCTGGAAATGTAGAATATTATGCAATCAATAGTCTATTAAAGGGGCAGATTCATGAATGCATGGCCAGTGACATAGGATGACACTCATAAAAGATGGAATACCATATAGATATGCTTATGCATTTGTCAATGAAATAACAATAAGCATATAGAATGGTTAAAGGGTAAATATGATAGTCATATCAATGCGAATAGTCATAGGTTCCAATGACAAGTTTCAGTTATGGCAATGGAAAAGAGTTTACGTGACACTTCATGGTTAAAAGTGCAACATCAAATACGATGAATACAAAGGGAGTTCATACATTGTTTTTTGTCCTTGAAATTAGGCCATTATAGTTCTAGTATTGTATGCACCATATTCCATTAAATGGTTTACATTCCTGTTGATTCATGTTTTCCTTGTTCATGTCTTTTTTGTACCACATGTAGTGTTTCAGGTTGCTGCCATTGCAAGAATAGTGAGATAGTCCCTATTTGTACAAGGGGGAGTAGTGCTATGAATTGAATCATTTTGTTTGTATGAAATGTCATTGTTCAATCCTCATAGTGATGGACAGTGACTCACAATTTGGTGATGGACAATGCCTCTGTGATTTGTATGTGTTTTGTAACACTGTGAAGTGCTTGTATCTAGTGACAGATCTAGTAGCACTGTGATAGTGATTTGTGATAGACATGACTCACAAAGGGCTTCATTCAGTGCTTGAAAATGTTGCTTTTCCTTGAGAGACTCCTATTGCATGGATATGGTGCAAGGGGAGTAAGTGGTTCTCTGTCTTTGATGTCAAAGAGGGAGTGGTAGATTTGTAAGCAATGTATTGCCATCAATGACAAAGGGGGAGTTTGTTGATGTTTTTCATTAATGTCAAAGGCTAATGGAGTTTGTTGATTTGTCATTGGTAATGCAAAGGTACTTGTTCCTTTATTACAAAGTGATTGTGTCCTTTATTACAAGGTGATTTTTTTCTTTGATGTGTTCACATTCATGATGCGAAAGGTGTTTGATGCCAACTATATGAAAGGGTTGCTTCATATCAAGGTCTAGCATTCATGTCACGATGTTGATGAAAAAATATTGTTGATCATTCATTCCTTTAATGTCATTTTTATGATAGGGTTACCTCATGTCAAAATAGTTGCTTCATTACAATGCAGATTGTTGTTCATTCAGAGATTTATTGTTGGTGTACAGTGGAAGAGGTTTGCATAAAGGCATGGTTGATAAAGTTAGTGATATGGGAAAAGATTTTTTTTAAGATCTTATTTTGGTTTTCTTATGAGGTTTAGGGTTGTTAGTGTTTATTATTTTTCAAAAGGTGGCTTTGTTCTCATTTCTTATTATCTATTTCAAAATCTTATAGAGGGTTATGGTGGTAATTTATTTTTAGGGTTTTGGATACCTTTTAACCTAAATCACTAAGTGTATTAAAAAAACCTAAGACTATCCTATACCCTAATGACCTAGGGTTTATGTCTTATGAAGATCATCAAAGCAAAGTTAACTTTATGTTTTGATTGCTTGTTGACTGGCTATTCTCGGTGAAAAGTTACTTAATATGTTCATCAGACAATCGACCCTACTCTTGGTGTAACTGTCCGGACAAGTTACAACCATATATTCTACCACCTAAAGTGAGATCAACGACTATCATTTAATTGATATATTGGTAGGTTGTCAAGATCAAAGGTCCACTTTTGAAACTAAGAATGGTTACTTCACAAGTTTTCACATTGACAAGCATTTGGTTGTCATTGCCTTTGTTTTCAATTATACATAGTTTGTAACCGCTTTGCAGTAACGATGGAATGAGGAACTTTATTGGTGCATTGAGGAAATACCAACAATTTTTTGAGCTCGGTGAAAGAGTATTGAAGTTAATGATACTATGTTTTTGTGAAAAATATATTCAGAGAGGAAGACTAAAATGACAGTATCATATGGTGCTTGCACAAATTAGTGTCATCTAAATAAAATCTTAGATGATTGGAGTGTAATTGAAAGTAAGGGTTATGTGTGAGAGTTGATTAAAAACCATGATACCATGTTTTTTCAAGATAAATCACAGAGAGGAAGGCTTAAGTAACAAAACATAAAAGAGTTATGTTGTTCCTTTGTATCACTGCATTTGTAGAATGTTTTTAATTTACAAAGATTAATGTAATCTGAATGATATCACAGGTATATGGAGTTTGATTTGAAGTCAAGGCGTGTGTAGAGAATGCACAATTTTCCATATGATTGAAGTCTAACATTGTCTAAGGTTGATCATCATGACAAGGGATATGGTTGTGTAAGTCATTTTGTGTTATCTATTTGATCATTCAAGAAGGTTACAATGAAGATGTATGCAGAGGTTAAGTGAGTTCATTGTCCATATATATATATATATCAATTTAAACTTTGTTTGTATTTGTTGAGATAAGGGGATTCTTGTAAAAGAAGTGATTATCCATGTATGCAGGGTTAAATGGTGTTTGTCTATTTGTCAAACAAGGGATATTGATGGTTTGGAACATATTGTAAACAAAGTAGTACTCTGTATATTTATCTTTCTTTTCTTATTGGAGTTGGTGCTCTTGTTGATTTTCAAGTTAGTTCTCCCATTGATTTTGGAGTTGGTGCTCTGATTGTCATTGGAGTTGGTGCTCCTAGATATATTGTATTAAGTGAGAATTTGGTCAGTGAGGCCTAATGGTGAACAAATTGTGAGGATTGGATTGGTTCTTCAAACCCAACCAACTCACACAGTGGTTTTTCCCTTTCTAGGGTTTTCCACTTATAAATATTGTGTCATGGTGATCTTCATGTTTTTGCATTGAAGTTTGTGCTTTTGAAAAGTAAAAGCTGTTTAAATGCTTTATTTTTATGCATCACTGATTCACCCCCCCTCTCAGTGATCTTGAGTATTCCAACACATGATATTGAAAGATGAATGTGCCTATGTCATGAGATCTAGGACTGCATCGATGATGGTACTATTCATCTCGACAAGAAAAAGAAAAATTCTAATAAGTTTTTGGCAAAGGCTAACAAAAAATAAAAATCTATAGAGATCTATTTCTGTCTCATTTCATAAACTTAATTATTGAACCTTCTACTCCTATTGAGACTGTTCCATCAGAGTACATTAACATCATGGTCTTATTGACACATATTCCTTCCACCTAGCTTATGAGTGGATCACCAAACATAACTTTTACCTTTTAGGATTTACTTTTGAATAAAGAGCCTTCTCCCTTGTACATTCCCACTCGTTTAAATGGAAACATTTTGAATGATGTCCTAGTTGACCCCACGAGCCGAGCGAATGTCATAACGAAAGAAACTCTACTGATGTGGTGCATGAGCACCCTCATGCTTAGAATGCTCAAAATGCTCAAATTTGGTATTTTGTCTTGTTTTATGTTGTTTGATGTAAATAAGGTAATTTTGGACCATTAATGATCATTTGAAGTCATTTGTGAAGTTTTGGAGTCATTTGGGTAAAAGTTGCAAAAGTGGCTAAAATGTTGCCAATGTTGTAATGACAACTTTTCAATAGTAATGACAACTTTTTAAAGGTTTGTTAAAAGTTGTTAAATGGTAGTTGTAGGTTGGTTCGGGGCATAAATTGATTGTAAAAGCATAAATATGAGCCTCCAAGTCAAATGGAGGGTTGGTGTGTGGATTGAACAAGAATTTTTTGAATGAAGACTTGAATTTTCTGCAATTTCCAACGTTTCAGTGTTGTTATTGGTGTTTGAACAGATTTTAATTTGAATTTAATAACATGCACGTGGTATGGTTGGAAATATAATTTAGTTATCTTTCATTTGGTTTTAGTTTGGTTAAATTTCATTCAGTTTTGTGGAATATATGCCAATTTTGATGAGCCTTCCCTATTCTAACAATGTTTGCCAGAATTTACAGTCTAAAAAAAATTATGGTACAGATTGTACGGTCCATATTTTGATCTGAAACAAATTTTATTTTGTTTCCATGTGAATCTAATTTAATTTTCTTCAAGTCTCATCAAATTTCATTAGGTTTTGAATAAGTTGTAAACATTTTTTTGAGGGCAGGTCTGAACCCTACTTAGGGTTTGCAATTTTGGGAAAAATGCCATAACTTCCTTTTCCACTGTTGGATCTTGATAAAAATTGGAGGACAAGTTTTTAATTATGTTATATCCAATATCACCTAAGCGATTGGTTTCATTATTTTTTTGTGAGATTTATTTAATGGAAGTTTGGTGCATTGAAATGTAAGACATTCTTTGGAATAGTTATGAAGGGTTTGATAAAATTAGTACTTTGTGTGAACATGATTGGTTGAGAATCAATAGAACATGTTATAAAAAGACTAAAATACCAAGAAACTCATGCATCACATTGTTTTTTCCTTGTTGAATGCACATTATGCTGCCATGGAAATGTTTCCAATATGATCTAGAATGCATTTAATCATTGTTTGAGATGAATCAATTTATGAAAGTTGTCAAGTGAATCGAGTTTTTGCATTTTTTTCATTGTTGGTGATGGAGCATTGTTTCACCTATGTCAATTTGTGCTAAGTGAAGGTTTATCTACATAAACTTAGTATCAAAGCCTAAAAGGTTTGGGAAAAGAAGTTTGGAGTTTATGTGTTGTCTTTTTGTAGGTTGAAGGAAGAACCTAGATGCCAAAAGACTAAGTAGTGAAGAAAGGAGGAAACCTAGGTGAGGTATCACAAAGACAAGAGAAGCAAGGTGAAAGAGACTTGATTGATAAAGGAGAATGGAAATGTTGAGAATATTTTTCCGTGGAGACTTGCAGAGTAAGGGGGTACCAAGCAAGAAACAAGGGATGAGAAAAGAGAAAATTGAGATGAAGAAGGAAAATGAGAAGGAAGAAAAGAAAAAAGTGCAACAAGAGATAATGGAGTTGAGGTACACCTTGGAAGAAATGGAAAAAAGAATGGAACTTGAGATGCAACAGTTGCTTGAGAGAGAAAACCAAGAACAAGGTTGGCATTTACCAATAAGGAAGAGGGTTAAATGGCATATCAAGAAGATCATTCAGAAGAGAAGAAGGCAAGAGAGAACAACATAACGAGACATTGGGAAGTCTTCATTGATGATGGAAGAGAAAAAACCATCTGAGGAAGAAGAAAAATGTGAAGAAAATGGGTCCCTTGAGACTCAAGATTTTATTTCTAACAATCTGTGTGAGTATGTGTTTACAGGTGTAGCAGATGAAAATGAAGATGGAAAAGGGTATAAAGAAAAATGAGAAGTGCATACAATGAATGAAGATGGTTATACAAATGTAGCACACTATGGGGATGAAGATGTTGCCAAAAAAATCGAGGTAATGGTTGCATTTTCTGATTTTATGGATGATGAATATGCTGACATATTATGTTTGAATGATGAAGATGAAGACATAGACGGTGGTATTGAGGCATATGAATGAGAACTCAAATTTTTGTACCTTGAAGTTGACAAGATGCTCCGTAAGAGATGGTACAAGAAGAAGAAAAAGGATCCAGGGAAAGTTTTAGAGATGAAGGACAAGTTGTAGAAGAATTGGAAGATCAGGAGGAAAAAGAAAACTTGCATTCAAGTGGACTTGAGTTTTTCTTCCGCTTGGGAGTATGGTGCAGGAGCATCCTCATGCTCAAAATGCTCAAAATGATCAAATTTGGTTTTTTGTCTTATTTTGTGTTGTTTGATGTAAATAAGGTCATTTTGGACCATTAATGATCATTTGAAGTCATTTGTGAAGTTTTGGAGTCATTTGGGTAAAAGTTGCAAAAGTGGCTAAAATGTTGTCAATGTTGTAATGACAACTTTTTAAAGGTTTTTAAAAAGTTGTTAAATGGTAGTTGTAGGTTTTTTGGGGGAATAAATTGATTTTGAAAGCATAAATATGAGCCTCGAAGTCAAATTGAGGGTTGGTGTGTGGATTGAATTTTTTTTTTTGAATGAAGACTTGAATTTTCTACAATTTCCAATGTTTCGATGTTGTTATTGGTGTTTGTATGGATTTTAATTTGCATTTAATGACTTTCACATGCTATGGTTGTAAATATAATTGATTTATCTTTCATTTTGTTTTAGTTTGGATAAATTTCATTTATTTTTGTGGAAGATATGTCTATTTTGGTGAGGCTGCCCTATTCTAACAATGTTTGCTAGAATTTACAATCTGGAAAACATTATGGTAAAGATTGTACAGTCCATATTTTGATCCGAAACCAATTTAATTTTGTTTCCATGTGAATCTAATTTAATTTTCTTCAAGTCTCACCAAATTTCATTAGGTTTTGAATAAGTTATGACCATTTTTGTGAGGGCAGGTCTAAACCCTACTTAGGGTTTGCAATTTTGGAGAAAATGCCATAACTTCCTTTTCCACCGTTGGATCTTGATAAAAATTGGAGGAAAATTCTATAATTATGTTATCTTAAATCTCACTGAAGTGATTGGATTCATTATTTGTTTTATGAAATTTATTTAATGGAATTTTGGTGCATTGAAATGTAGGACATTCTTTGGAATAGTTATGAAGGGTTTGATAAAATCAGTACTTTGTGTGAACATGATTGGTTGGGAATCAATAGAACATGTTATAAGAAGACTAAAATATCAAGAAAATCATGCATCATGTTGGGTTTTCCTCGTTGAATGCACATTATGCTGCCATGGAAATGTTTCCAATGTGATCTAGAATGCATTTAATCATTGTTTGAGATGAATCAATTTATGAAAGTTGTCAAGTGAATCAAGTTTGTTGCATTTTTTTTCATTGTTGGTGATAGATCATTGTTTAACCTATGTCAATTTGTGCTAATTGAAGGTTTCTTTTCATCATGATGAAATTTTTTCATAGGGAGGAATACAAAGAATCAAAGGCCACTATACGCACACACGTTGGACTCTCGGTCCCTCCTATTGGTTCTATTACTCTTTCGATCTTGGTAGGACCTAGGGCCATGGATACCTCTTTCATCATAATTCTAGAGTTAGACCTATCAGGGTGAAAATGGGCATTCTACGGTTGGTTTCTGTGAATCGTTTCACTTCGATGATTCACAAATGTCTCAAGTTCTCTCATGAGGGCTTTGTGCACAACATCAGTTACAAATCACTAGTGTCACATGGGGGCTTCTCATTAGACCACTTTTGGCCCGTGCCTATCAGATCACTCCCTCTGAGGATGGACTTGCTATATCATGCCTATGTCAAGTATAAGATTGGGGGCATGACGCCAAAAGTGACCTATCTGGTATCCCCTATGCTATTTCGATAAAAGGTTCTATGATTGCACAAAAACAAGTTGCCTCCTCCTAGCAGAAGGGTAAGGGGAAGCTTGCTCATGACCATGGGCCTTCCTCTTCTATGTATTATGTTGCTTCTACTTCTTGCCTTACTGCAGTGTCCTCAACTCTTTCTACCATGCCTCACATGGGGAGCCCGATGGTGCCCGCTTGGTGAAAGCTAAGCATCAAGTGTTTGACCTTCCCGTCTTTCCATGGTTCCTAGTCTCGTTGTTTACAACAAGGGGAAGGGTCCTCAAGGAATTTCCCCCATTTCTCAGCCTCCACGACCTCCAACCATTCTTCCTCCTACTCCTTTGGCAGTGAATGGGAAGAGATCCGCTACTGAGGCATTCATGTCTACTTCTCCACATGTTGTTTTCTCTGCTCTTGTGCTTCTTGCTCCTCCCCCTATCTAGGAGGTTATCCTTCCATGAAAAATGGTTGTGGAGGACACTTCTAAGGTAGAACAGGAGCCTCCTGTACTTTCTCAGGCTACAACTTCCAGTTCCCAGAGCCAATGTAATCGACTTGTGTGCAAACAAAAGCATAGGAGAAAAGCTTTGGACACTAAACAAGCTACCTTGTAGAAGACAAAAGGGGAGCCAATAGCTCCTATTTCAGCACCCCCTATTGTGCCTCCTTCTATTCCTTCTTCATCAGTTCCACTCACCTCCATTTTGATTTTGACTCCCCTAGCAAGTGCTGATAATCCTCACCCCAAAAGGGTGTAGGTGTTCATTGGTCCTTCCATGGATCCTCCTCCTTTGATGTCCCTTTCATACATACCTCAATTTTCTCACCCCATAGACATGTTGAACACAATGATGGCGTCTATTGTGGCTCTTTCTTCTACCTCCTCTACCTCCACTTCTTTTGTGGGGATTGTTAAACAAGCGCAGGACAACTGAGAGGGGGGGTGAATCAATTGTCACACAAATAACAAACTTAAAACTTTATCACTTATCAAATCTTCAACCACACTATTTTGTTATTAAACATGAGCATGAAACACAGATAATAGAAATTAAATCAACACAATGAACACCATATTTTTACATGGAAAACCCAATAAGGGAAAAACCACGGTGAGGGTTAAATCACACTATATAGTATTTTCAAAAGAGGCTCACTACCAAAAGAAGGACTCACTGTCTAAGTACAAATGCTCACTGCCTACAAAAATGACTCACTATCCAACAAGGAGGCTCATTGCCTACACATGATTATAAAAAATAGAATGAGGCTTTACAACCCAAAATGAACTGGAAAGATGCACCTATCATGTGCTAATACAGTTCCGAAGATGCTCACAACTGTTGCCCTTCTGATCACACCTTCACATTCATTACTCGCTCACTATTTCTTCTGTCACTTTCTATTGTCTACACAAACTTACTACACTTCTATCCTTCTCAAAAAACTATTCGCCATATATTTATATATATATATATATCTGATCTCCATCGTAAGCACCAATTAGGTCGGCCTAATTAGATGCAATTCATTTATAAAATATATCAACTGTTGGCTCCACAAAATATTTCCAATATGCAATTTAACCATTACCACGTTACATTATGTTGGTTCAGACCAAGAAATAGATCGCACATAAATTTTCATATCAAGATTATCTTAACAAGTCAGCCAGGAATAGTCTTCAACGCAACAAACAAAATAATGTCACTTCATCATATGAGCATGAGGACACAAAATATCATGATCATGCATGCCTTTATCATTCATTAGTAGTTTCCCAAAACTGAAACTAGAAATTGTCAACTATGGAGAAATGCAGACTAGAATATCAGATGGGCACCAAAAATATTAGATTAGCCACCAGAGAAGATAAGTTAGTTATAAGCATCAGTTTAAGAGTACCGAACCAACCTATCAACATGGTGACATCAATGACAAAATATAGATAACTTACTCATTTTTCCAACATGGATCCAACATCCTTTGCTTAAGCGTAAGCCAAAGGATGACCTCACTTTGAGTGGTGGTTGGAAGAAGGGCTCACCTTCTTCGAGAGCTAGTTCTGCTTTGGACTATGCCATCCTTGTGACGAAGGCGACCCCAGCGCCCCCTGAGTTTGCCACTTCCCCTCTCAATGAGATCAACAATGGATCTCAAACACCTTCTTCTTCTCAGACATGGTTAATACATTGCACTCTAATGAAGTGCATGTTTAACTCGATGGATGATGTCCCAACTATGTCAACAATCTTTACAAGATCAATGACCTTCACCTCACAAGAGCTCAACGAAGAAGACCTCAAGGGGCCTTCTTCCTTGGCCCTTGTTGCAGGAGAGTCAGAGGGTACTCTCCTCGCTGTCATGCCCTTGCAAGCTCGTCCTCCCTCCCTACATAATGATCTATATTAGGATCATGATGACTTTTTGGTTGATGAGGAGTAGGGAGGTACCTCTTCTTTATCTATAGATTAGATTTATGTGTGTTTTGTGCTCCCCCCATGCTTGTATTTATGTGTTTGTGATCCTGCCTAGAGGACCCTTTCTACCCTTGTAGGTGCTTGGATACAGGCTTGGAAAATTAGTTGAGAACTTCCTCTATGTGTTTCATCATTCTTCTATATGTTGTGACTTTTCTTTTCAACAATTGGGGATGATGCAAAGCATTGGGGCATTTAGGCCCTCTTCCATGTTGACCCAATTTTATTTTATTTTGTCTTCATGTGCTCTTCTTCATGATCTAGGGGCTTCGGGGATTGATGATATTTCGTTCATACATCACATGCTACCTATTTATATATATGAGCTTATTTGACCCCGAACTCCTAGATCACCCTATCTCTTTATTTCTTTGTCTCTGCTTTTTTTTTTTTCTTTGTCTTTGTTTGTCCCTCTCTATCTACCTAGTGATGTCATGGTGCTTATGTGTTGTCCCTTGAGGCTTGCATATGTGACAAAATTTCCACATTTACATCTCACTATATATCATGGTCCACAACATCCTTGCTTCTTTCTCTCCTTAGGATGCCACACACTCCTTTGTTATGTACACACGATCCTAAGGGGGGCTACTATACTATTGTAATTTTCAATGAGGTGAATTCGATGGCCAACAAATCCCTTATTGAAATTTTTTCATTTTTCAAAAGTGCATTCTTCAATAAGAATCCCTTAGTGAAAATTTTCTTTCAGAAACAAGTTTTTAGCGAAAGAATTTGAAAATTTCCTTCGAAAAAGGAGTACTTTTTCTAATGAAGAAGTCTAAAAATTTTCCTTCGACAAGGAGCATTATTTCTACTAGATTCCTTGATGAAAGAATCATTTGTGTTAAATGTCATGCTTTTCAATCGGAGTGTCCCTTTGCATGGGCCCCTTGCTATCTTGATAGGTTCCCAAGGGGAACCCTTTGAAAACTTCTCCTTCAATTGCTTGCTCTTTGATATGTCTGCTTGTTTTGGATTTTCTGCCTAACATGTTTATAATGCAACTTAACATGTTGCTTTGTAGGACCGAGCACTTGTAAATCCACTTTTACTATCAAGCTTTCCTAGCAGGATCAAGCACCTCGTCAAGATTACCTTGCAGAACTGAGCACCTGTAAGGGCCTTTCGCATCAAAACCTTCAAGATCGAGCACTTATAGAGTCCCTTCATGTCAAGCCCCACAGGACTAAGAACTTGTGGCACTCCCTTTTCAAGATCAAGAACCTGTGAAGCTCCTTCTTTTGCAAGACCGAGAATCTATAGAGACTTTTTTCAATTTCAACGAGATCGAGAACCCGTGGAGCCAATTTTGTAGGACTGAGTACCTGTGGATCCATCTTTCTCTCTTTCACATCAAAGTTTCCCTACGAGACCAAGAACTTATAGAGCTACCTCCTGCATGTCTATGTGCACCAGATCAGAGATCTTCTTCCTTGATGGTTAAGAAATATTCTCTTCAATCTATTTCCACTTTACCTCACATTCACTCTAACATGCATGCTTGCTAAAGTAGGGGAGAAATATAATGGCATGAATTTGCACCCCTAGCCACGTCATTTGCATCAATGGAGGAATCTCTATCGAGACGCGCCATGCTTTTGTCCTAACAGGATCCCTACCC
>VDFB02392037.1:0-63928 GCA_007258455.2 Sequoia sempervirens | reverse complement strand
TAGAAGTTCCTAAACTGACTACAAAGAAGTTGATTTGGACTTGAGTGATTCATCATCGAGCTGGGCTAATCAATGGCATGATTATCTTCATTTGATTAAACAAGGAGTTTAACTCATCATTAGTCTTTTGAATACCATAAATAAAACCCTTAAGAAAAGGATACCAATTATGATAGTAAAAGATTAAAACAACATAATTATCTCATCAACATCATCATAAAAGCAACACATTTAACATAAAGCATAACCTCAAATATATCTACCAAATTAACCAAACATAAAGAAAAGTAAGTAAATATATTAGTCTATAGTTTTCCACTAGTCATGTTAATTAACAAAAATAACAAGTCTTTTAAACATAAAATGATTTATATGAAAGTATCTTAGAGCCTTTCATCAATGAACATAAAGAAACATCAAACATAACAATACTAGGGACCAGATTATGCACATACAATCATACAAAGAACATGAACAGAAAAAAAAGACAAGTTTAGTAAGGCACATGTGAGTCAACCTATCACAGGGTGCTGCCACAATAGTGGTTTACAATTTGTGGGAGGAACTGATTTTTGCTAAAAATCACATATATTTAGAAAATATAATGATTTAAGCCTTGAAAAGTTCCATTTAAAGAATTCCAATTCAAAATATTTTCATCAAACTACCTTAAATCAAACCCCCTTGGATAGAACCCCACTAGTTTTAAACCATACCTATAACAGAGTCTCCTTTACACCTATCAAAATGCTGATAAAAAACCACTTTTGATTGGCCTTTTGGGGGATCAAATGAATTGATTTAAAATTTATTTTTTGCAAGTATGTAGTCCTTATTATAATCTTCCTAAAAAGTATAATTTTAAATAAATTTAATTTGATTATTATATTTATTTTTTATTTCCCGTGAATGTAGGGTTTTCACCGAAAATAAAGCTCTTTGTTCTACATGTGGAAAAATAGCAGGTTATTAAAAAAAAAAATTTAAAAATAGTAGTGCACCAGATATTGAAGTCCTTGATCCAAAAAATTAAAAAAAAAAGAATTTAGATACATACAAAAAAAGTTACGCGTTATATGGTCGTGCTATGTCTGAATTATAATTGGTTTGAATTTGAAACTTGATTAAAGAAAAAATATTATATAAAAGACCATCTAACCAAGTGGAAGCACTAGATATCATAGTTGCAAATGTAAATTCGAAATAATTAGAATTTTATCCTTCATGGAAAAAAGGTTATGCGTTATACGGTGAGCGTCACTTTTTTAAAATGTTGTTTTATGAAAAAAAACTAATTTTCGAGGGAGATGGAAAAAGAAGTGCAATCTGATTCAAAAAATTTTGAAAAAAATATATTTATAATCTATAGACAAAATTTCACAAAAGTCTAGTTTGCATCATCTTCAAATTTCTCATGGTTTAGCTGCTATAGGTGCCAAAAAGTGAAGATTTAGTTAAAAAAAAATATTTCAGTGTCCAGTTTGGCCAAAAATTGTAAGCCACTATTGTGGGATCACCTCATAGGACATCCACATATTGATCTTGTTCATTGTATGTGAAAGGAAAAAAACTATCCAAAGGTACAACATCAAGTTCCAAACTAGGACAAGGCTATCTAACTCCTTGCCCCCACTAAGTGCGGGACAAGGATGAACCAAGATAGGTTGTGAGATTTGTAATGAATGTAAAACATGTAATAGTGATTATGATATGATCCTATAACTCTTACATGGAAAGGAGAAAATTTCATTTAATTTATATCCAATTATGTTGTCATAAGAAATGTTAGGAGGAGAAAAATCATAGTTCAATATGAACTATAATGCATGACTCTCACCATTAAGATACCTAGGAGTTCTATGATATGCACAATAGTTCATGTTCTTAGGCTTGTTGCTTCTATTGGGAGGTGGCAGTTTAATCCATCCTAGATGAAGAAGTTGTTCCATTTG
Source organism: Sequoia sempervirens (assembly GCA_007258455.2). NCBI lineage: Eukaryota > Viridiplantae > Streptophyta > Pinopsida > Cupressales > Cupressaceae > Sequoia > Sequoia sempervirens. Next base: position 61,976 of record VDFB02392037.1, on the reverse strand, counting down.
TTGTTCAATTTATGTTTTAGTATGTAGGAATGACAACTCTTTGACTTTATAAAGTTTAGATTTTTTTACTTATTTGAGAAGCCTGATGAGGTGGATTCGAAGGAGGACCTAAAATGATCCTATCATCCTTGTGAGGGATTTGTTCATTATAAAGGAGGACACTTGTTTCCTTAGAAGTTGTGGAGGGAGAACGATAAATTGATATCCTAGTCATTTAGTATCTTTAATTGGGATTTGTTCTAACAACTTGTGAATCTCATGCTCATTTGTTGTGTCACATCCTTGTTTAGCTAAGATATTAAAGTGTTGGCCATAAGTCTCTTCTAGATTGATGGGTGTGTTGGTCACTTTATTAGTGTAAGATGGATGAATATGCACTTGGTTAGAGGAACTAGGTACACTCATGGTTGAAGGTTTAGGCTTGGTTTGTGATTGAATATCATGATGTAAAAGAGAACAAATCTCTAAGTATGTATTATTCTCAAGGTTTTCAGGACAATTGTGAATGAAATTATGCATGCTTTCTATAATACCCCTCATGTTGTTCTTTGGACTTGATACTTATGTGGTTTTGCTTGGTACTTTGAGACTTTGGTAGTTACTGTTTGTTGGTTGGATTGGTGGATTGGATAGTTTAGACTGCTTGATGACTATGCTACTTTATTTTATGACATGGATAGTATGATATGACATGATGGTTACAATTGATTTGGTAATGTTTAATTTGATGCAGTAGTATATTGTAATGCAATAGATTAGTAATTATTCTATGATGATATGATGTGATCAGTTTATTTTAGCAATGTTACTTTATATTTAATGTTGTAATTGTTAGTATAGTTTTGGTGAGGGGATAGTGTAGCACCACTCGTTTACGAATGCCCTGCTACACTGCAATTCCTTCTCACGATATGATGTTTTGATTATATATATACATGTTACTTGACGTTTGTTGGTATGCAGGAATTACAGGATTAAAGTCTCGATTCCACCTGTTTCGAGAGGACAGGGCAAGCATTAAATTAACCCAATGGGTACAATGTTGAAAAAGGGAGTTGATAATGAAGTTCCCCCATCCCAAGTTCGTCATCCTGTTGTGAGTTTTGTGGTGTCATGATTGAGGTTTCTTCCTTGTCTTTGTGTAGTTGACTATTGATTAATTATTTTATTTATGGTTAGTGGTTATTTAATTAATCTTTGTTTCATAAGATTAATTAATGTTGTGTTAATTAATTGTAAGTTATTAAAATGTGAATTTTAAATATATTGTAAATTTAAAAGTTATTTAATTAATTAAAAGTGTGAGAAATTAATAATGATGCTGATAATTATATATTATATTTTTCCTAATATTAAATTAGAAAATCTTGTGTGGATAATATCTTGAGAAAATAATTAATTTTTAATTAAAATTGTAGATAAGTGTGTACTTTTAAAAAGCAAGAAAAGAACCAATGAATGGAGAGGATTTTTGAGAAAAAAAATGAAGAGATTTATTGATTTTTATTTTATTTTTATTGTGAGAGAGTTTTAGGGACACAATGGTTTTTTCTAGTTTTTGTCTGTAAAAGAAAAAAAAAGTAGTTTTTTGTGCTTCTAGGTAAAAGAATTGTTTTGAAGAAAAGATGGATTCAGAAGAGATCCGAAGAAAGGAAAATTGAGAAGAAACTGTAGAGGGGATTCTACTTGCAAAGAGGAAGAAAGCTATTGTGTTTGGATTCTACATCGAACGAAGGACTCCAGGTTCCCTAAAACCTATTGTTTTCTTCTTTTTGATTCGGAAAACAAAATCTTGTCTACCATGTTTGAAAATTAAATACTCTATTTTTTGAACTTAGAGGTTTTCTGTGATTGAAAATTTGTGTTGTTAAAACTTTTAATTTTTCTGTTGAAAACTATAGTTAAATCTTCTGTAGTTCGTTAATAAAATTTGGTTAAGAAATTATTGTTTTGGAAATGAAAATCATTTTTATTATTAGGTTGATTTTGCATGCCCAAATTAAATTGTGTCTAATATAAAATAGATTTTTCTTTGTATTTGATTATAATTTATGGATAAATATATATATATATATACATACTTATGTACACATATATATATATATATATATATATATTTTACAGAAGCAAATATATCTATGAATATCTAAATGTATATAAAATATATATATATACATATTTTATTTTGTAAATTATGGGTTTGTGTAAATTATCAATATTTTGATTCCTGTGAAAGAAATTAAATTATATTTAAATTTTCAAATCTCGTGTTTTGATGATAGATTAAAATCTATATATATTAAATAAAATATATATATATATGTATATTAAACAGTATTTATACCTATGTTTTTCTTTGAAAAGGATACACTATAAAAATATATATATATATATATATATATAAAAGATTTTTTTTTTAAAAAAATTATATATAAAATTTGGGGGGGGGAGTGGTCGGCAAGTGTCGTACCACCCCCAACCCCCGTACTAGCCGCATAGAGCCACACCTGACTGCGCACATCAACCGAGGGTTGTTGTACACAGCAGAGTGGGGCTATGACCCTGCCCACCCTGTGGTACGTAGTACCATAGCCGGTGTGGGGAGAGGCGTACTTTATATTAATGGTTATATATTTTTTTTAAATTCTTTTTTTTTAATTAATTCAAATTCGTTTCATTTGATGTTGATTTATAATATATTTTTTATATATTTATATTATACATATTCATAAAAATTGCCTTTATAATACACAGTAACTTAACAAACACACACACACACACACACACACACATATATGTGTGTGTGTGTGTGTGTGTGTTTGTTTGTTAAGTTACTGTGTATTATAAAGGCAATTTTTATTATATATTTTAAATGCATAAATTTGAATATATGTTTTAATTGTATATATATATATAAAGGGATTTTATATGATGCTCAAGAATATGAATAATTATATCATTTTATATGTTACAATGTTATAATGTAATCAAGGAAATTAGAGATAAACTATGTGTTTCTAATTAAATTAAATTGTCTCGAGTAAATAATTTATTTATTTGATGAAATTTGTTGTTCATTGTAAATTGTTTTATGGCATTGTTTTGTGTATTGGTTACTCTTGAGATTATTCATTTAATTAATTTTGATTTTCTTCTATTTGGGCTTATGTCGCATGGGGAACCCTAGAGTTAATTTATCTTGTTATAGGAACTTAAGATATTGTTAAGGACCTCCAGAGGTGGGGATACTGATGTGTATTTGTGATCTCGTATTTTGATGCTTGGCCTATGTTTTGACTATGGTTGTGATTTTATTTGCACTTGGATTGTACCATTGTGTGGATGTTGTTCACGTGTTCTTGGGTGAGATGGTTATGCCTTGCAGATGTTCCATTTGATGGTTCAATAATTATTGTTGGTACAATCATTTTGCATTGGATATTTTGTGTTGAGTGTCTAGAGAGAGTGACTCTAAGTGGGGGCCAACACACAAAGGGGCTGTCAGAGTAACCCACGTAGAGTTAGAGTAATCAGTGATAACCTAAGTAATTAACTATGGGTGGGTGGTTAAACATTAATAAGATAATCGTGATGCCTTGTCCGCCTGTTAGTGCTATCACAAACTAAAGGGGACTGAGAAGGTCATGGTTGGCAAGATCGTTGCGTTGTCTTCACGAAAGGTTAATGATTCCACATGAGTAACCCTATGGAGCGGCGCCTTGAGATAGGCTATCAGGGGAACCATAGATGGAGGCAGCACCTTGAACTAGGTTGTCTAGATAATCCATGTATAGATGGAGGCAACACCTTGTGATAGGTTGTCTGGATAATTCATGTGAAACCATGTGATGACACTCTCCTCTAGCATTCCATTTGTGTTATTTTATTGAAGTCCTATGGAAGTAGTCTTTTGATATTATGAATTGAGATTTATTGATGATGTTTTTCGTGACTTATTGTTGTAATATTTGGAAGTGGTCTATTGTTATGTCTGTTGGTGAATGATTGTTGTTTAGTTTTCTGTGTTATTTTGATATTATGTTATCTTGTCTGGAGTTAGTCTTGTGTTACTGTTAGATGTGATTGGTTAGGGATCCTTCCTTGTCTACTCCCAGCATGGGGGTGGTTGGGTGGAATGTGCTACGCACCCCGTTGGGTTCCCTTTGGATGCAAGTGTTATATTCAATGCAAGGTTTTGGTAGATGTTGTTGATCCAGGATTCATATGTTCTAGATGTGTATGTTTATACTTCAGATGTATCTCTCCCACATGTGTTGGGAAGACCTTGATGTAATTTGTTTATATGTTCGTTATGGTGTACTATCATATTTATGTAATGTTTATTCATACCATGTGATTCATTCTTGCACTATCATTTGTAAACCATGTTAAGTTGTGTTGTATATGTAGACATATATATACTTTATATCTTTATGATTCATATATTTTCATATGTATGTATGGTTTCATTTGGTATATTCACATCTTTCTTGATACCGTGAATGAATGTTTAAATGATGTCATGAATGAATGGATTTATGTAATGGTATATTTAATGTTTAATCTATTATCTTTTTTATGGGTTAGTTTAGTAATGTCACCTCGTGTACCCCAAGGGATTTAGTTGAGCAAATTAGAACATTGTTATGTTGGAATACTTAAGTACATTTATTATGTTCTTTTAAAAAATAAATTGTTGCATTTTTATTTGTTCCTTTGGGGTTGCGCGACGGGGCGTTACACTTTCATAATCTTTACCTAAGATGTCAACTTCACGAGGAGATTCACTAGGGGTTGAATGAGCATGATTGGGTTCTATTGTATTAGGATATTTACCAAAAAAATGACTTGAGACATCAACTAAAGATGTTAAGGGATTTCATATATTACCAATGCACATGTCCAATATGAATGAATGAATTGAAATGCAAAGAGACTACAAAATTTCAAGTTTGAAGCAAGATAATTTTCTAATTATGCTATGCAAAAGCATAAAAATGATGTCTTTTAGATGTGATTTTGAATTCAAAAAATGTAGTAAATTTGACAAATTAAGCTTAATGTGAACAATTTCAGAAAATATAAATTCTAGAAACCAAAACAACAGACTAAATACAAAAACACGAAATGGAGAAATAGTGTTTTTAATCCTCAAAAATTTAGAAAAAGCCCTAATCATGGAATCATTCGCCTATGGGAGAATGGTTCTTACTTTAGGGCTTTTAAAAATTCATTTATAGGTTTCTGAGGTGATTTGTATGGTTTTTAGATTTTGGTTTCAGACAATAGGTTATATTTTCAGATTTCTATAAAACAAGGTCTAAATGTAAGTGCAAAATAGTGCTAAATGACAAGCAAGAAGACCTAATTTGAGATGCAATTTTGATTTAAATGACTGAACATGCAATGTTATGTATTTACACTATGTAAAATGACTGAGATTGTTGAATTGTTCATATTTTAAAGAATGCAAAAATACAAACCTAAAACACTAAATAAGATTCAAATCAGTGCAAGTTAAGAACCATATTTATGATATGTAAATCAATGCAATATAATGCAAAAAATGTAAAACCTAGACCTAGGGTTGAAAATTGACTCAAATCAACAAGTTATGATGCTCAAAATTTGGGTTCAACAATATGAAACAAAGAAAAATAGGTGATCAAAAATTTATGGTAATAAGAGGGGTTATGATGCACCTATTTCTCACTGTTTCATTAGGAAATGGGATCCCCACAATGAATTGATTATCAACCCTTAGGTGAATCAATCCAATGTGAGAAACTTCATATTTCCTTATGTTTGAAGGATGAGGGTCAAGGTCAAACAACACTTTGGGGAGAAAAACTAAAAATACCAAATCAACTTCAAAATGCAATCTAACACTTGAAACATCAATATTAAACTAAATATTATCAAAACCAAAAAGTAGATTGCAGAACTAAGAAGGGTATAAATGTGTTTACTAGTCAACAAAATACAATTTCTAAAGGTTGATTGGGTCTCATTTTCCCATGGGTGAATGGGTCTTTTGTCAAGGTTACAACTTTTGGTAGCCTCTAATGTTGATTTGTAGCATTTGACTTGTCTAAGTTTTAGTGTCAAAAATTAAAAAATTAGATTTGTAGCTGAGATTCCATGATTTGATAGCTTTTACAACTTTTGCAACTTTGACAACTTTTCAATTTGACACTTCAAAAGGTCTTCAATCCTTCTTCATCCTTAATTTGTACACACACATGAGAGAATTTTTTTTTTTTGGTTGAATGGGGATTTTCCTTGGTCTAACCCTATTTTGGTAATCAAACTGTAGACATGCGAACTCGACATCATGAATTCCCCATATTTAATTAAATCATATTCATCCATCAATTAAATAAATCAAGTTTATTTGATTCATCTCCTAAGTTATCTCTTTAATCAAATAAATCAAGTTTATTTAATTAATCTCCTAAAGTCATCCATTTAAATTAAATAAATTAATCGTTAACATTAACATCATCCTCTTTGATTAAATAAATCAAATCTTTATTTAATTAAATCTAAAATCATTTTCTTCTCATTTTGATTTATTTTAATCCTAAAATCTAAGTTGAAATTCAAAATCACCTAATCTCCTATTAAATTAATCAAATCCCTATTAACTTAATCCTAATCACCTAAATCCTCTATATTTTGCAACTTGCACCAATAAATCATTTCTTTGATTTAATAATTCCCTAATTACTTTCAAAATGACATCAAAAAAGGGAATATTCCTCCAAGTTTGAAAATCCCTCCAAATGTCTTGTCCTCCAACATGGCATTAAATTCTCTTACATTGTCTCTTACATGTCTCCCGCTTGGCATTTAAGACTCTTTCTTCTCCCTCCAACAAGCCATCTTTTGAATTTCAAACCTCCCTTTCTTTGGCACATTGATCAAAATGTGCAAAACCTTCATCCTCTCACATCTTGACAAGTGGCATCTTGTCATTGGCTCGTGTGTCTTTTGCATTCTTCCATCCTTCTTGTTTATAAATAGAGGCCTCCTCTATTGTATTAATCCTCCACAAGTTTCTCATCTTGACTCCACAACTCAAAAACTTGATCACTTATCATCTTGCATCTTCATCATATATGGAGCTTATAAAAAATGTGTTGGGAAAGGGATATTTTCCACATAAAAATAGCACCAATCCCTCTATAAAATGTTGGTTGGATAATTTGAATAATTTTCTATTGTGTTTTGCTTGCTTTCGTGCTTTGTTTTCATTATTCTTGTGTTCAAATGAATTTTATAGGGAGTGGTTTATTTCAATTTACTAAAAATTACTAATGTGGTATGTTTTATATGTTGTAAGTGACAATAAATTCACCTCTCACATTTTGGCACCCACCGTGGTTTGAATAACTGATCTATCATAATATTAGCTTTACTTGTAGAGTATGTGCAGGATCATGATGGGCCAAAAAGTGACAATATGATGGGTATGTGGTTGATGACTATTTTTTAACCCAAAATTGATGAAATAAAAGGGTTTTTAAAGGAGATTCTCATATTTCCACTAATATAAATTATAATTTACTTTGAATTTAATAAGTAATTATTATTCATTTTCTATTCAAATTACAACTAAAGTCCTTTTTGATAGGCTGATTGAAAACCATCAATAGCTTTCAAACAATATCACATTTTTTGAATCCAAAACATGTGTCACATTCTATGCTCGACATACTATAGGATTAAAAAAAGAAAAATTGAATTTCATGAAGTTTTCACCAAGTTAAGGTGGTCAGACATATGATTTTTTATATTTTTTAAAAAGTTGTAATAAAAAAATCATAATTAATTATTTACTTGGAAAAAAATTACAAAAAATATGCATCACATTGGGGCATGAGTCCTCTACTTATATCTAAAATCTTATTAAAATAATTTATCATTTTATTGTGATTAGGGTGGTCAGACAAACACCTACTTCTTATTTTTTTCATGAAATTTAAGTACCACTGCATTGAAATTTAAAATTTTCACCAAATAGATTTTATTTTTTTAAAAAAAAACCTAGTAGTTTAGAAACTACATTCAATTTTCTACAGATTCTATTTTTACATATTTTTGAAATAATATAGATAACCTATTCAAATTTTAATGTCAAGTTGCCTAACTCTGATTTTTCTGAATTTTTTGCCACTTAAGGGCCTATTTTTTCCATGATGATCCTGCACATACCCTGTAGCTTGTTTTGTGGAATTATCTTTCATTATTTATACGCTGATATGTTAATACCATTGTCTCTTCCCATTCAAACTAGTTATAGCTTGTTTGGGTATAAAGTCGTCTTATCAGTTGAATCAATTTTTGTGCTTTGATAGTAATCTATCATTCTATTAATGAATTCTTTTATTGGTTAAACTACGCCTGACTAACAAGTGTAGAAGAAGTTAAAGCTTTTTAATAGACTTAATAACTAATCGATCTCTTTATGCTTTGGAATTGTCTTGTTTATGCCTACACATCATGCCTACATCTAGTAATGAATGCATTCCATTAGCTTGCCGCCTGCAAATCATAATTTCTTGAAGCTTTCTATTGTTTTCTTTTCAAGCTAAGTAATTAAATCCATCGCCTTGCATACCCTTGACTTGGGCTTAGCGGCTTCGTCTACTGGAGTTATGCCCTTAGACTCGGGCTTCGCACATACATTTAGTTTTAAGGCATTTGGTGGCCATGTCCTCATTCATTCATCTCTATCTACCAAATACGATTCATTTGAGCATTAACTCAGACATGTAGAGGGATTACATCAAAGGAATTCACAAGGATTCTTCTAGTTTCCACGCAGCTTCAATGTTGCCCTAGTAGTTCTTTCTAGTGGTAAAGGTAGATGAGATTAGATGACTATTTAAATGAATTGGCACAAATTATTTTCTAAGCTCTTTTACTTTAGAATGATAGCAACCCGTAGCATTCCATAGACAAGAATACAAATGATAGGAAAGAACGAAATTATACTATGAGTTAAATATTGTTCTGACTAGCCATGAATAAATGTTATTTTATATTACACTAATCACGATGAATCCCTAGAATACGTGGATGTTGATACCCTCCTGGTGGAGATTGACGCAAATTCCCAAAACATATATGACTGATGGTACTCACCAAATAGAGGAGTTGTTTGCCATGATTCAGTATTTGAATCACATTTATTTTGATGCCTCGACTTATTTAAGAAGCCATGACTTAGGAGCTACCCTTGATTCACTATGCCTTCTTTAATTGATTCTTTGATTTATGTAGTGGATTACATCTCTCACTATATTTTATGTTGATGGAAATAGATTCTTTCAAATTTGTCGTTGTGTGGCACGACAGAGCCATTAATGGAGCCCACTAATTTATGTAGTGGATTACATCTTTCACTATATTCTATGTTGATGGAAACAAATTCTTTCAAATTTGTAGCTTGGTGGCATGAGAGATCCATTAATGGAGCTTGTACGTAATTTAAGTGACTATATTTTACATCTTTCATAGAAAAATTCTTGATTCAAAAAAAAATAATCAATGCTCTTGCACGAAAAAGAAAAAACTGCCATTTTCCTACTTTTTGTAGCTGTTCAATTTGTTACCACTATGAATACTTGTAACTGGAATGCATAACGTTCCATCTAGTACAAGAAACCCTTGACTTAGGCTTAGCAACATTGACTTGTGAACTTTTTTTATATGATCGACTCTTTTAAGAAAAGATTATTATAAATATGAACAAAGACTATTATCGAGCCCTTAATTGTTATTATTGCCTCTTAACAAGTACAAATGCAGTCTATCAAAATTGTGATCTTAATTAAGGGAGGTCATCGGTGAATCATCAAGATTTTACATCATCAACTGACTGATGAAGAAAAGTCTAGGAATATTATACTTGTGCTACATGTTTCCTCCTCAACCGTCGATCTCTCTTTGCTTCATATGGGTCATTGATTTTCATAAAGTTGAAGCATCCTTGGGAAGATCAATTTGCCATGCATTCTTAACTTTAGATCCATTGAATTTTTTTTTCTTAATATGGAGGATTTTATGATTTCTTGCTATTGCATGTACGGTGGCACAACTTTTAATTGTTATTATTGCCTCTTAACAAGTACAAATGCAGTCTATCGAAATCTTGATCTTAATTAAGGGAGGTCATCGGTGATTGGTGGATACATGGAGTCAGAGCCAATAAAGCTGATAGGGCATACTACAATATTTAGTGTTTCAAATCTCAAACAAATGTTGATTTAGTAGATAGGGATAGTGACATCTTTATTTTTTCATGAAAACTTAAAACTTTGGCCGCTCATTTACTCAGACCCTTATTATGCAGATATTTAGTTGATGTGCAATACTTCTTGAGAATCTATTACTACAAAAGGCTTTGCATTTAATTACATTTTTGCATCAAAATTAATATCATTTGCAACAACACAAAAAATTTCCATAATGACAATCGCTATGAAATATCATGAATTCAAAAGGTAAAGTTTAGCTATCATTCACTTCACTGTTTTGTTTAGATTAGGTTAGTGATAGATATTAAACATTGTATTAAAGCACTCTATGTAACATGTCATTGAATTTTCCTCTACAAGTGTAAGTCAATCAACATAGGATCTTTGTTATATCATACTACTATAGTTTTATTGTTAGGAAATTATTGTCAAGAAATCTAATCACATTACACACAATAAAGTAAATATAAATCAACCAATGGTCATTTGATAGCATCCAAGATACAATATCTCTTGGGAATTACTCACATGTAGGTAATTGACAGTGATAGGTTTCACAAGTATGGCATTCAAAGGGAAGTAGTAGTAGGTTGCCTCTTTATTTTCTTGATAAATGTTTTTTTCTTTTAGTGTTAATTTTCAGCTCATGTTAAATGCATTGTTGTATAAGATTATTTGTGGGTTATCTTATTTATGATAACTTTGTATTGCTTGTAGGTTGGCATTGAAGAATCACAAGCACATTTGAGTTGAAGAATTAGGCATTGAACTTGAGACTTGAAAAATCATTTTTAAATGCTTATTGTAATAGTATAGAGTATTTGTTGTTGCTTTTGTTTTCTGTTTTAGGACAACACACTTTCAGTTTGGATTTAAAATCAATCATTGATTGATTTTTTGGGCTAAAAATGAACATTAGAAGCTCACCAAGCTTTTCGATTTGGTCTAAAATTTGACAAACAAATTTCACACTTCGTCTTGGTGCTTAAAAAAAAAAGAAATAAATTTTTCCTTTGGAGATTAAAATGAACAAGTGCTTCTTTGTTTTGTAATTACTTACACAAATTAATATCATTAAAAGGATGTATGTGCTTCTCTCGTGCCTCACGATGGTTTTGAGAATCAAAAGGCCTTTTGATGACATTAATTTGAGTAAGGAATTACCCACACACTTCAATTTGGACTTTAAAAATTGAAGAAATCTTGCAAGTGTGAGTGGAGCATATTTCATACATTCTCTCTCTTTGGTTCACAACAAAGATTGATCAAGTTACAAATATTTTTGTTTGCTTTTGTTTATCTTAGAGGGCCTACCTTGTGGGAAAAATTAATCACCCAAGGGAATGAACCAACTGGGAACACGCTAAAGCCAAGCGACTTCCACCTAGGATATAAGTGTGGATATTGGAACAAAGGAAATATCACAGGGATTATTTTGATGAGAAGGGAAGCAATAGCCTCTTGCCACATAGATGGTCCCCCATGAATGGAATGCCCACATTAAAACCTCTTGTTTAGAAAGGCCAAAATCCTTATCTATTTGTTGGTGTAAGAATGGTTGTTCTGAAGCCACCCCAAATTTTTACGGCTTTTAGTAGTTATGGAAAGTATGCCATGGGATATTCATGGATATTGATGCTTGGGTGACTCGAGAAGCGAGTGCACTATAAGGGGGAGCCTACGTGGTCAAGCATCTAACTATCTGTTGAAATTAGGCATATCTGGACTTGTCCAAGTGGAGACTCAACAAATATTGTCTCAAATATCCATAGGGTTGTGCATGTTCTTGAAATAAACACACTTTTCTTTATCAAAAAAATTAGAAAAACAAACATTTAACATGAGCACCGAATTTCAAAACCTTTAGGAGAAGCAAATACCCTTGAACAAATTTGCATGCTATTTTTTCCCTTGAGATTCGTATACTTAGAGGCTTCTAAGCATTTGGATTTCATCTCAATTTCCTCCTACTAAAGTCAACAATAGGTAACCTTTCCCTTGATTTCCTCAATTTCCACATAATGCATTTTGTGGGATAAAAGTCTGTTGGTGTGGAGCCTGATTAGTCTCCAAGTGGGAGATTGTTGGCATGTGGCGACTGATCATGCTATACTGTATTTTGCGTCATCACTGAAAAAGGAAAAAATCAATGAAAAAAGAAAAAACCTAACTTTTTAGAACCTGAATCTGGAAGCTTCTAAGCTTGTTAAAAATGGGTTCGGATGTGGGTTATAGGATGATGAAAAACGTGATTATTCACAAGATTATAATAGGTTTTTGCACTGGATGATAAAATCATTGGATGGATGCGGTTTGGTGGATGTAGCCCAGATTGGGTGAACAACATTAAATTCTCTGTGTTATAATTTATTGTATGTGTGTTTAGTTCCTTTGTTTATTAATTAAATCTACATTTAATTGTTAGATATCTACCATTTCTAATCTTAACAAGTGGTATCAGAATGAGGTTGTGTTTCGATTATTGTCTATAGGAGGGTCTCATAGTTGTGTGGGAGTAATGGAAGATGAGGGTAAGAAGGTTGAGAATTTTAATGGGAAGAACTACCAGTTATGGAAGATCAAGATGGAGTACTACCTCTATCAGAAGGATTTATGGCACCCATTGGAAGGGAAAACCAAGAAACCTGCAACAATGTCTGATGAGGACTGGGAGATTTTGGATAGAAAGGCTCTTGGTAGTATTTGTTTATGCCTAGCACAATCAGTGGTGTTCAATATCACAATAGCAAAGACAACTCAAGAGTTGATGGAAACCCTGGTGAAGTTATATGAAAAGCCTTCTGCTTCGAATAAGGTATTTCTTATGAACCGTTTATTTAATATGAAAATGGTAGAAGGTGGGTCAATTAATGCTCATTTAAATGAGTTTAATATAATCACCAGTCAATTAAATTCTGTAAAAGTAAACTTTGATGAAGAATTTAGGGCTCTTTTGATTGTGTTATTTTCTTGAAAGATGGAATAGCTTGGTAATGGCTATTAGCAATTTTGTTTCTGGTTCGAATACATTGAAATTTGATGATGTTGTTGGTGTTATTTTGAGCAAGGAAATTCATAGGAAAAGCTCAGATGGAACATCCACATCAGGAAGTGTTTTGAATGCAGAAAGCAGGGGTAGAAAAAAGGAGAGAGGAAACAATTTCAGAAATCGTGGGAAGTCACAAGGAAAATCAAAGGAAAAAATGTCCCAATCTAGAGACAAAAGGGATTGTTGGTACTGTGGTAAGCTGGGTCATTTAAAGAAAGATTGTTGATCTCAGAAAAATAAAGGAGACAAAAAGGAAGGAAGTAAAGAGAAAATGTGGTAATAATAAATCTAATGAGGATGCTTTGATTCTTTCCCTTGATAATGCTGATGATTCTTGGGTGTTAGATTCAGGGGCTTCATTTCCTGCTACCCCACATAGAAGTTATTTTCTTGATTATGTCCAAGGGGATTTTGGGCTGGTTTATTTAGGAGATAACGAACCCTATCAGATTGTTGGAAAGGGAAGAATCAAGATTAAGTTACAGAATGGGAATAATTGGCTACTACATGAGGTAAGGCATGTTCCAAAGCAAATTATAAATTTAATTTCAGCAGGGCAACTAGATGATGAAGGTTGTGTTGTTACATTTAGTGATAAAAATTGGAAGGTCACAAAGGGTGCCTTAGTGGTAGAAAAAGATGTGAAAGTAGGCACCTTATATCTTTGTATAGGGCATATTATTCCTTCTACTTTAATTGTTATGGAAAAAGGTCAATGTTTAGGAACAATTGTTGTAGTTCAGCAGGTAGAAGATCATACAATTGTTGTGGACTCTAAATTAGCACTGTGGCATAATAGATTTGGGCATATGAGTGCAAAAGGTATGAAAGTACTTCATTCAAATAATGTTTTACCAGGTCTAAAATGTGTTAATATGGATTTATGTGAAAGTTGTGTGTATGGAAAAAAAGAGAGTAAGTTTTCTCAAGGATGGGAAGGAAAATAAAGATGAGAAATTGGAGCTTGTGCATACAGATGTATGGGGACCAGCTCAGGTATCTTCTCTCGGTGGCTCTATGTATTATGTTGCATTCATTGATGATGCAATTAGAAAGGTATGGATTTATTTCCTTAGGTAGAAATCTGATGTATTTGAAACTTTTAAAAAATGGGGAAGCTTGGTTGAGAATGAGATGGGTAAAAAGCTAAAATTTCTCAGATCTGATAATGGTGGTGAGTATTGTAGCAAAGAGTTTGAAGATTATTGTTCCTCTAATGGTATTCGTAGGGAGAAAGTAGTTCCAAGGACTCCATAGTAAAATGGAGTGGCTGAGCGCATGAATAGAACAATAATGGAGCATGCACAGACTATGAGATTGCATGTTGGGTTTCCTTTAAAAATGTGGATAGAGACTGTAAACACTGTTGTTTATTTAATTAATAGAGGTCCCTCTAATCCTTTGGGTTGTGATATTCCATATGAAGCATAGAAAGGTTAGAAGGTGAGTTATTCTTTTCTCAAAACCTTTGGTTGTGAAGCATTTGCACATGTAGATTTTGAAAATAGAACCAAGCTTGATGCACAATCAAAGAAATGTATATTCATTGGATATGGCATTGATGAATTTGGTTATAGGCTTTGGGATTTTGAAAATTAGAAAATTGTGAGAAGCAGGGATGTCATATTCAATGAGAAACTGTTGTACAAAAATTTGTTACTACAACATGAGAAGAAAGAAAATGATTATGCAATGTTGGATGATATTCCAAACAATGATGTTTCAGTGGTTCCTCATGATGGGAAACAACAACAACAAAAAATACCACAAACTCCTGTGAATGTTAAATGATCTTAAAGGATAAGTAGACCTCGAGAAAGATTCTCTCCCTCTTTGTATACTATTTTGTTAGCTGATGTCGGTGAACCAGAATATTATGATGAAGCTATGCAAGTGGATACCAAGGTTCAGTGGGAGCATGGAATGGAAGAAGAACTAGACTCGTGCTGAAAAATTAGGCTTGGGAATTATGCAAGTTGCCTGCAGGTAAAAAGGCTTTACCAAAAAAATGGGTTTATACGCTGAAAGAGGAGGATGGAGGTAAGAAGATATTTAAAGACAAATTAGTTTTAAAGGGATTTGCATAGAAAAAGGGTATTGATTTTGATGATATTTGTTCTCCAGTTGTTAAAATGACTTCTATTCGTATTGTTTTAAGTATTGTGGCTGCTGAAGATTTGCATTTAGAATAGCTTGATGTTAAAACAACCTTTCTCCATGGTGATTTGGAAGAAGAAATATATATGGACTAGCCACAAGGATTTGAGGTCAAAGGTAAGGATAAACTAGTGTGCAGATTGAAGAAAAGTTTATATGGATTGAAGCAAGCACCTTGGCAATGGTACTTGAAATTTGATAGTTTTATGGCTGTGCAAGGCTGCAACAGGTGTAATTCTGGCCATTGTGTTTATTTTAAGAGGTTGGATAATGACAGCTACATTATTTTAAGTTTATATGTTGATGACATGCTTGTAACAGGGTCTAACATGGATCACATAAGTGAGCTAAAACAAAAGTTAGCAAAATATTTTGCTATGAAGGATTTGGGGGCAGAAAAACAAATCCTTGGTATGAAAGTTTGTAGAGATAGGAAAAAAAAATGTTTTTATCTTAGGCTAATTATGTTGAAAAGGTGTTGCAGAGATTTCATATGGAGAATGCACAAGCTGTCAACACACCTTTTCCTATTCATGTTAAATTGACTAAGGATATGCACGTCCAAAGACACAAGAGAAGGAAGAAAAAATGTCCAAGGTACCATATGCTTCAGATGTAGGCATTTTAATGTACGCCATGATATGCATGAGACTGGATATTGCACATGTCGTAGGAGTTGTTAGCGGGTATTTGAGTCATCCCGGAGTTGAGCATTGGAATGTGGTAAAATGGATTCTCAAGTACTTGAGAGGTACATCCAATAAATGTTTATGTTTTGGGGGCTCTAATACTGATTTATAAGGCTATGTTGACTCAGATTTGGTAGGGGATATAGATACCAGGTGGAGTACCATAGGTTATGTATTTATAGTTGGTGGGACAACAGTGAGTTGGATTTCTCGATTGCAAAAGGTGGTTGCTTTATCAAAAAAGAAGAAGAAGAAAACACAACTTTGTAGAACCCAAATCTGGAAGCTTCTAAGCTTGTTAAAAAGGGTTTTAGATGGGGGTTATAGGATGATGAAAAACATGATTATTTGCAAGATTGTAATAGATTTTTACATTGGATAATAAAATCATTGGATGGCTGTGGTTTGGTGGATGTAGCCCAGATTGGGTGAACCACATTAAATTCTCTATGTTATAATTTATTCTGTGTGTTTTAATTCCTCTGTTTATTAATTAAATTTTTATTTAATTGTTAGATATTTGCCATTTCTAATCCTAACAAAAATAAAATTGGGACATGTATTGGACATCTAGTTTGAAAATCTAATCAAGAGTGTGTTTTCGATAAAATGAACTCATTAAGCAAAGTTAAATCAATTGAACCCCACACATGTGATTGTTATCTTTTGGTCGTATGGTTTTCATGCAAACATTGGTCTTTAGGTTTGAACTACTCTTAGAGAAAAAAATGTTCTTCAATATCTTGGTCTAGTAAACAAGTCCTTCTTAGGTTCATTTAGTATCAAATCAAACACTTCATCCATTCCAAACATTTATCATCTCATCCCACAAACAACTTTAGAGCTTTGGAAACATCATTATCTAGACTTGGGTACATCCTTAAACCAAATCAAAATCATTTTTTTAGGTGTGTTTGGATGAATCCTTCCACACACAGTTAAATTATCACCTCTTTGAACAAGATTATCCTAAAGATAACATCTAACATCTGAGGGTTTACAAATTCATTATCCAATCAAAATAAATAAAAAAAAATCCTAAAGTCTAGCATTGATCTAAAGTTCCTAAAATTTTAGCACCCATATCATTCACCCCTTTCATTCTACATCTCATCAATGGTCCTAAACCCATTAGAGGTCAACAAGGTCAAAACAAAAGAAAAAAAAGGAATATAAACTTGATCCATACATCATGAATGGTCTAAATCAACTAAACTATCAAAAGCCTTACAATGATAATTGATTATCAACACTCACAATTATGCAATCCGTACATGGGATCATTATCTCCTACAAACCTTGATGGTAAAAAAAATGTGAGTATGCCCAATCAAGAGTTTGGAGCACCTTTCTCGATGGTAGATTTAAATCCAAGTACAAACCTACAAATCTATCAACCAAACACTCAGTGCATGAGTCTTGCACAAAACAACATCATCCCACCAAATCCATACTTGCCAAATGTGAATAGGCCAAGTACAAGTTTTCCAAACATAAACATTTCAAATCCAAAATTGCCAAAATTTGGGATAGATATGTTTGCAAATCATACAAATGTTGTTCAAAGTCCAAACAAGATGTTAATGACTCCATGTATTGATCCAAGTCAAGGTAACACCATGCAAAATCAAAGGTACCTAAATCAAGGCAATATGGTTCCCAACCACAATAATGTTCAATTTCAGCCTATAATGCCAAATCCAAACATCATCCCAAATCGGATTATTATCCAAAATGAATTTTTCCATGATCCCATGCAAACACCACAAGTGTACATTCCAAATCTGCTTGAACAAATCAACTATATCAAGGGTGTCAAGATAAAAATCAAGATCAAATTGCTTCACTTTCCAAACTAATTGAATTATTGAACCAAGAGACATCTTCACTCCAAAACCAATACACTTTACCATTGGTTGAACCATGTCATCAAAGCATTGAGTTGTGTCCATAACCACATCAAGAATAGTATCTCCAATGTCAAGAGATTGGATATCAAGATCAACAACATCAACAACAAATCCAACCCCCACATCTCCAAGATCAATCACAACATTTCCAAAATCAATCACCATAAGGAAAAGTCTTACAGGGTAAAAAATGAGAATACACACCACTTGGGAAACCAATCAAATCAATCATGCAACAGTTGGTGTAGGACAATCTCATTAAAATACTTGTCTATGAGAACTATCAAGAACCCTTAGTGAAACTTCCATGGTTCAATGAAAATCACCTTTGTGATTTTCACAAAAATAAAGGGACACATAACATCAAATTATATTCAACTCAAAAATATCATCCAAGACCTTATTGATCAAAAGATAATCACTATTTGGGAAAATGATGAAGATTCTACCACTGATGATAACATCGACAATCTCTCCACCATAATTGTTGAAAACAATGATCAAGACCTATCCATCAATGAGCACATTGAAGATGTTTCCACCGAGCATCTGATGACCAACTCATCATACATCAAGAGCCACTTTTTAGTTATCTATTTCAAGGAGTGTTAGAGTTATTTGATCCTATTGACATAATCCACAATCCATCGACCAATGATCATGTTGAAAATGGCTTTACATCACCTAATGTGTTAGACAACATATCTCAAGAATTTATTCCAAATCATGATCAACATCTTTCACCAAGGTCTAGGAATGGTCCTTTCCAAGACATGTTCACACCCTTTGACCTCATGGTTATAGATACTGAAGGGATCCTCAACGCAACATTTGACCTAAGTCCACCCAAATATCAAGAGGATATTGAGCCACTTCCCATGTCTAATGACGACATCTAAGAACCCTTTTTAATCAATCCATCCTTTGAAACTGATCCATGTCAAGAACTTGATCCAAAGCATGTCGAAAGCAATTCCAAAATCATTCAAGATTAAGAATTTGTATCACCAAGCTACTATAATGTTCTAATAGATACTCTCCTATCTATTCAAGATGCCATAAATTATGATCACATCCACATAGCACATACTTCATCTACCAATGGGATGCTTTCTTTGAATGTACATATAAATGATCATCATTCATAACAAGATTCCTTTACTCTTGACATTATTACACAAAAGAGTAGGTTATTGATTCCTACAGTCAAATTGAGTTGTCAACATCAAGATCAGATATATCCCAAATCTAGACTAAGGACATCATGTATGAAGATATCCAACATTATCTACTCAAGGAAATAGGTCAGATAGAATAGGATATTCTGGAGTTAGTAGAGAAAATGTCATCCGTATTAGTCATTTATCAGAGAATGCATTGTAAACAGGAACTCTCAAAATAGGTAGAACCAAGGAACAAAGGTGTCACTACCACCATACTAGGGGAAACTATGTCTGAAGCAAATGTCAACATAGGGAGCATGAAGAATCCTTATGGTGAAACCAATGCTAATACTACAACTAGCCACGTCATGAATCTTCATCCACCCATCACTCCGTCCACAAATTAGGACCAACATCAAAAGAAGGATGTGAATCAAAGCAAGAAGAACATCATCAAAGAAAAATAATCTGAGAAGCATAATGGAAAAATAAAATACAAGTGGATGCCAAACACTAAAAAGAACAATTATCCCTATCAAACTCCATTAGTCAAAGAAACTATGGAGAAAAATTTAAAAAAGAGGGAAAAGTATCCATCAAAGATGTCCACAAAGGAAAAAGTAGGCCTTTCAAGCAATGCAAAAAGTATATCAAGTAGTTGGTCCTAATTTCATGCACACATTCATATCCACCCATCATTTCTCATCTTCCCAAGCTTGGAGAGTCAAAGGTTCCAAACTATCAACCAATCCATCTTTAATCCCTAAACACACTCCATCCACACCTCGACATATGATATCCAATTCTTACATTAACCATGTGTTAGCAACAACCCTTCATCATAAGGATTTAGAAGGCACTCTATTGTGATGTGCACACAGAGACAGAGTTAACTCCGATATCAACAATGCAGATCAGAAGTCTCAAAAGTTGTATTCAAATGCACATATCTTGGCAAAATAGCTTCTTCAAGTAGGATATCGATGGCACATTATGAAAGAAGCATCTACATCAATAGCACCATGTGGTTTAGCATGAGCTTAAATTCCTTTAAAAAATAAAAAAATAAAAAAACATAAAAATCCAAAAAAATTAGAAAAATGAGTGAAAACAGTAAAGATAAAAATTGTAGGCAGGCTCAGCAATGCTGTCATAATAGTGGTTTACAATTCCTGAGAGGAACGAATTTTAGCTAAAATCACATATTTTTAGAAAATATAATGATTTAATCCTTTAAAAGTTCCATTTTAAGGATTCCAATTGAAGAGGGTTTGATCAAATCACCTTAGATCAAACCCCCTTGGATAGAACCTCGCTAGTTTTAAACCATACCTATAAATACGTCTCCTTTACACCTATCAAAATGCTGATAAAAAATCACTTTTGATTTAGATTTTGGGGGATCAACTGAATTCATTTAAAATTTATTTCAAATGATTATGGTATTCCTCATAACAAGCTATCCAATGAATATAATTTTAATATGTTTTGTTTTGTTATGTATTTGTTTTTAAGTTTTATTAAACATAGGTTTTTCATCGAAAATGAATTTCTTTGTTCTTCACATGTGGAAAAATAGAAGATTATCAAAAAAAAAATTGAAAAATATGAGTGCACCAGATATTGAAGTCCTTGATCCAACAAAAAAAACTAAATTAAATTTTGACATATATAAAAAATGTTACGTGTTATACGGTCGTGCTATGTCTGAATTGTAATTTGTTTGACTTTGAAACTTGATTAAGGAAAAAATATTCAGTAAAAAACTATCTAAAGGGACAATGATAGATTAGTTATTACATGGGACCACCTGAGGAATGGTTGTTTGCTACTTTAAAGTTAAACTAGTTCATCATATTCATGGTGCATCAAGTCATGCCATCATTCACGTTGTTACATTCACACTATGGGATACCTACATTGAATGTCATTAAGTCCAATAGGACAATTAAAGTTTGAACTATTCTTGATGATAGTGATAATGGATAGTCATGAGTGCACAAATGGTTAACTAACTGTAAGAATTTTTGAAATATTATTTGAAAAACGTTTGCAAAATCTGTATACTTTTATCTAAGACTAAATTTAGTTTTGAAAATATTTTTTGAATATTGTTTAAAAGTTCTTACCAATGCATAAATGTTTAACTGAGTCAAATTATTATTTTTTAGCAAATTTAAAGTATTTGTGTTCTAATTAAATAGAAATGGTTGATATTGATGTTATGTTTTGTTCTATACAAGTTGGTATGATTTTAACTTAATATTTATAAAAACTAAAATTGGATACTTACAAAGCTACCATTAATAAAAAAAAAATTAAGTTATAAGTTTGTAGAGGAATTCCATTAAATTTTAATGTGTACCCTTATATATGGGAATTCAAATAAACAATGATGCAAAATATAATGAAATCATATATATTACTTTTGAAATGAATGTAAATTAAAATGTAAGCATTTTTTAAGGTATCTATTTAATAAGAGTTAAAAAACTACTAATTATTTATTAAACATGTAAGCATTACTATTTATTAAAATGTGTTAAATAAATAAGTATGTTATTGCAATTGAATTATAATAATTATTTTCATAATTATACAAATATTATTTAGCAATTATTACAATTGCATTAATTTAAATTATTTTTGGTTAACAAATTGAAAGTATGTGCACGTTCTAATTAAATGTAAATGGTTATGGTTAACAAATTGAAAGTATGTGCACATTCTAATTAAATGTAAATGGTTAACATTGATGTTATGTTTTTCTATATACAATTTTATATGATTTTAAGTTAATCTTTATAAAACATAAAATCAAATACTTACAAAGCTACCCTTAACAAAAACATTATGTTGTAAGTTTGGGGAGAAATTCCACTTAATCTAATATGTAGCCTTATATATGGGAATTGAAATAAACAATGATGAAAACATAAGAGCAACTCTAATTCAACCCTAACCAAAACCTTAATTTAACCCTATATAAACTCTAACCCCAACCCTAATTTAATTGTAAATAAAATTTTAGACTAACCATATTTTAAAAGTAACACTAACCTTAACCCTAACACAAACCCTAATTAATTTAATAATATTAAGATTAAAATTAATAATACTTATAACATGTAAAACCCCGCCATGTAACCTAGAGGATGATGCAACACTACGGAAGCGCAACTATTTGTTTTTTCCTTAAAAAAAAGTAACAATAACATGTAAATTTATCTACTCTAAAAACATACACCCTCTAGCCCATGCAACACGTCTACATGTCAATTCCAAAACTTACCAAATTAATCTAACCATAGCATATGAAATTATCTCATGATAAACAACATACATCAAAGCATTAACCCATTGCATAATATACAAAGTACAATAATGAATTATTTCAAAGCTTACATTACATCAATATACCATTACAAAGCTCATCCCCAAGATGAGGTAGATCATACCAAACATTACAATTACAAAATACACAGATCCTCCTCAATTACAAATGAGGAGTATAAATACATAATTTCCCACTAATACAATGAACATAAGAGAAGTAACATATCCATAGATACAGACAAGCTCTCTGAACTAGAAGATCATGCCATTATGAACAAGTTGAGAAAGTCCAACAGTGTAAGGTGCACGATCCACCCAACTGTGTGGTACCCGTAGGCCCAACCCCTATGCTAAGAGATAGTAAAAGGCAACCAAGACCAACCTAGTACCTCTAGACACAGGAAATATACAAAGCAACAATGCACCAATAAACACATAACATAAGGTTACATTGCTTCCAAAACCATTGATTCAAGTATATCCACTATACAATACAAACTGACTGTTGTCATAGGAGGAGTGTCATCAAAAAGTTTGCATTGGTTATCCTTAAGAGATCTTCGTAGGTCCCAACCCCCATCCTAGGTTATTCTGGTAACCTCTCACGAACTTCAGTCCCACATGCATACTAGTGCGGAATCAATTATCTTTCGAGAAGACAAGATAACGATCTTCCCATTTTAGGCCTTCCTGACTCATCTCAAGTCTAATACAAGACCTTGAGCCAATGAGTGAGGCTAAATTATCAAGTAAAATGTAATAACGTACCCTTTTCCTTAATATAGGTTATTTAATTTCCACTGATTAAACTCTCATACGAGTTGTCCTAGCACCACTTTGTGTGCTGGCCCCCATTGAAAGCCACTCCACTATTGGAAATACAATATACTTATTCCACAACCCAAGGGTAAACAGTGCACTAAAACTGATAACAAATAACCACCACAACTCAAGAGGTAACACATCCCTATGGATGTTAGATATTGAATCCCAACTACATGCACTACCCAAGGAAATCTCTAAGGGTGAACAAAAGACACAACAACCCTTTCACAATTAACAATCCCTAGAAGGCTTACATTTTTACATTAACAATTATCCCCCCAATACACAATTACAGAAGAATATGCAACTAAAATAAGCCACCCATGTAATTAAATAAACTACCATTAGGATTTCCTAAATCCAAATAAATCAATAACTCATATTTAAAATACATCATTTAAACATAATTCCAATTTATAAATCAACAATGAATTAAACTAAATGTTTAACTTTTAGTTTCACAACTACTCATAATAATTAACCCAATTTCCTCAATTAAAATAATCAATCATTTAAAGTTAACTATTTGTGCTTGCATGCACCTATTGCAATAAAAACCATTAAATAAATATATTTAATACGTATATATATAATTAAATATAGTTATATATACATATAAAAATATATATTATTTAATTAGAAAATCAATTATACTTTTCCAATTAACCATATATAAATATATTTATTATATATATATATTATATAATATATATATATATATTAATTATTTAATATTTATATATATGCATGTATTATATATATAATATAATATATATATATATAATAAATATAAAATAAACATATTTAAAACAATACAAATCATAGAATATAAAGGGAAATAACATATGCAAACACAACCATAAGGCTACTATTGTGGGGCGTTGTCCACGCAACTCTCCCACACAGGGGGGCCACCCGGCTATGGAAGGCAGCGGTGTTGCCTCCACAACAATGCCTCCCTTATGGGGGCGTTGTGGGGGTTAAGCCCCCCTAGCCTTCACAATAATTCTATATATATATATATATATATATTTTAAAATTTTCCTAAGCATGGTCAATTTTGTTGTACAACAAATTCTTTAGACTTTCAAAATGATTTTAAAAAAAATAAATTTATATAGGAAATTTACAAATACAAATGTATTTATTATATATATATATCAAAACCAATTATCCAGAAGGAAAAATTTTAACCAAAATATTCTAAGAGTAATATTTTTCAACAAAATTTACTAGACATTCTAATTTTCTCAAATTTTACAGAGGAACATGATTTCCAAAAATTTAACTGAGTTCCCAATTTCAATTTCAATAGAGGTTTCTTAAATCATTAGGTACTTTCCTTTTGAATTTTGTATTGTGTTAAAAATAATTTCTACAGAGATCTAAATCTTTCACGGTAATTTACCATTTTCTATAGAGAAGATTTAAATAATCTTAACATAAAGGATTACAATTTTATACAGTTTCAATTCAATCTCATCAGAGGCTCTAAAATTTAACTATAATTTTGTTCTATATAAATCCATTTCTAAAACTCAATTTTAACAGAGGATCTAAAATATTTTCTATAGAGATTGTAAATATTCTTGGCAATCATTTATTTTTCAAAATCTAAAGCTTCTATAAATAAAGAAATTATTTTCTATAGGAAACCTTTCCAATTTGCAAAACAATAATAATTTAAATAACCTTTTCAAATTAAATTTATAAAAGCAATAAGAAACCTGTTCCAAAAGATTTACAATTGATTTGAAGTTTGATGCAAAGCTTTCCCTTCAATTTGTAAATTTTCCAAAGCCTCTTCCCAGAATTACCACTTTCTTGAGAATAGAAAAATAATCCAGAACCAAAAGAAATGCAACAAAACTAGATCCCCAATTTTTTTGAGAGCTTCTATTTCCAAAATTTTAACAACCCAAAACAAATTCAACCACTCCAGAATATTCCCTTCCTTCAATGAAATAACCTCTTTTCATCAATCCCAATAATTATCTCCGGGAATCAATTTTCAAACAATAGTAATAAATATCTTCTAACTTCTAGTTATAAAACAAATATCTTTTCTACAACAACCATAGATATTTCCAAAGATCTTTTACAGATATTATGTATTTGAAATTTAAATAATTTATTTATTTCAAATCAAATTTAATATAATAATAAAACCACTTTATAAAATAAATTAAACTAATTAATTTATCAATTATAAAGCATCAACATCAATAATCCAAATTAATTAAACAACCAAATCAAAACATTTATAAATTAATTATCACAAATAAACCTTGCACAATAAATAAAATAACTAGGCAAACATGGATAAAGAATACGACCAATACATGGACTAACGACACACTGTAACTAGGGTAAAGGTTTGACTAGGTAAACCCGTTACTATCTACCAATCAACATTACTATTGGGTAGTGGACATGCTCAGACCTGTGAATACAGGTGAAGCCATTGTCCTATACCTACAAATCTACAAACAAAGCATATGTCGTACATGTATCCAGATAATAAATCATACACACCATGAAGAGAGAATCACGGAATCACAAGGAACTCACATGCAAGTGATGCAATTCCGTTCCCTTCACCAATATAGTATCATAATAAACTGATGAACTACAACATCAATTACAATATAGATGAGAATATATCAATCACTCAAATAATCACTTAAAACTAACATAAAACATGTCATAAACCATCAATATAGTGTATCATCTCAACAACATAGATTTATCATCACTCCACTACCAATGATCTAATAACAATAACATAAAATATGGTCTATCAATGTATTTGAACTGTCAGAGAAAACATTGCAAATCGAAGGGGTGTCACATAACAATAGTGCAAGAGGTGCCTCGATTATGATAACTCTCAACA
Organism: Sequoia sempervirens; assembly: GCA_007258455.2. NCBI lineage: Eukaryota > Viridiplantae > Streptophyta > Pinopsida > Cupressales > Cupressaceae > Sequoia > Sequoia sempervirens. Next base: position 35,686 of record VDFB02392037.1, on the reverse strand, counting down.
TATTTTATATATTAATATCTAATATATGTAAGCTAGTTGTTATAACATATGAAATTTCATTTTCATATCCAATATCTTGCATTTAAGGATATTTAATATGGTTTTGATAATATAAGTAGGGAAGGGCCCTAATCCTGTGGAACAATAGTAGATCAAAAAAGATACCAAGGTGGGAAACAACACCACCATCCAAACCAAAAAACAACATGATAATGGCTCGTAGGCCCAAATTTAAAACCATCGCTATAGTCCAACCCATGATTATCAAAAACAAAAAGTTATTACCAGCAAAATTTAAGCTACGAAGACCATTGATTAAGTCCACAGTATACCATGTGGTATTCCACCTGATCTTAAAGATAAAATACGAATAGTCCCAGATATTGATCTAAAACAAAAAACCCATCAAAAGTAGGAAAAGCAACAACCCAAGCCATTAGTTGGCCTTCCTTAATAGGTCACCATACTCCCCTAAGAGAGCTACATACTCACGCTAATCAAGTCCCTATGTTTCATCGAGCAGTTTGAGGGAGTTAGCCTTTCCTTGCTTCTTCAATTTTCTGCTAATCTTTGCTTCTCCTTGTAATACCCCATCATGCAAATCCCAAAAGACAACTAAAGCATCAATTACCGCACATTTTTTTTTTAAGTGAACATAACATACATGAAATACACATTAAGTTAAGACAAGAAATTCATTTAAACAAATTCACTAACACTTACGTACCTTGGGGTAGATGATGTGACATTACGAAACTTTAATCCATACAATGATAATAAAGAATGAAATCTAAAGATAAAAACCATAACAAAGTAACCTTTACAAATGTAGCACATACATGATAAATCATTAATAAGAATCCATCCACATACGTATATACAACAAATATTATTTACACCATATGTATCGTTTAACTTATGATAAAATTTCTTTATAATGAGTATGGCAGATTACAGTAGGGCATCCCTTCATGAAAGTCGACCAAGACCTAATATGCTATGCATAAAGCACTAGAGCCGTATTCAAACTAGGAATGTTGGCTAAAGTAAAACATAACATCAACAGTGATTTGAAGCTATGGAAATAAATCAAATCATAAATGAATTAGGAGTGTGGATCAGACTTATAGCATTCCTTTATCATCCCTATAACTGACAAACCAGGTAACCAAATCAATTTTTCCAAGGCTAACCTCAAGTCGCCTATATATGGTGATCTGCAAGTACAAGGGATTTAAATTAAGAGGAAATATAATGGCTGCAAAAGAAAATATTCACTTCACAGCCACCAATTCGACTAACCATGATGTAATCTAGCTTCTAAGTATTGCACAGGGAGAAAAATTACTTTGTAATAGATCAAATGCTCTCATATGAGATTTGACTACCAAATGAAGGAGCATAAAACAAATTCATATAAAGGTGAATAATACACAAAATATCGTTGCTAAGAAGATTTCAATGAATCCTTTATAAGAACGATACTATTCCAAAAGATCGGAAGGAGGTAGCAGATAGCAATCCACTCCACTTTCTATGGTTTAAAACCATAGAAACAAAGGACGTCAGGGTAGAGATGAGATGAAACTCAACACACAAACATAGTAATGAATGCATCAGCCCCTACATTGGACGCCATCTAGGTATTGCAATGTGATTGAAACTAGAAGAAATATCAAATTCCCAAAACTCACACAGTACTGTGGGTGGTGGAAACACCACCTAGGCCTGATGTTTTAGGGAGTGACATCTAGAGGACAGTATGAGATGGATGAAAGAAGAGTCTTTAAGAACTTTCAAGTAAATGTAGCTCTAGTAGAGGGCTTAACCATATTGATTAGTCACGTACAACTTAAAGTGAAAGATCTTGTTAAGAATGTGGATGAAATATAGTTGGTTAGCAAGGAAAAATTCCTACCTTATGGATCATCTAGTCTTGTGCACTTTATGCATCGTTGCCCTATGTAAAAGTGGATTCAAGCCTAAGAGCAGTTGATTGACCATAAGAACGATAATGAACTAGCATGTGAAATGTGAGAACTTAGCTAGGCGCATGCGCCATTGAATAGACAACTCTAAGCAAGGGTAAGTAAATATCATGCAATGGAATGTGAAGGCTTCAAATTTTAAAACAACTGTACATGCTTGCAGAGGACGATGTCGATAAATATTAGAAAATAAGTATTAAGTCCAAACCTCAAAGATTATATAAGAATTGTTTCCAAACAGAAGATCGACTTCTTTCTAGCCATAAAGATTTACAATCATAGCCCTAGAATACTGGGATTACCGAGAAAGGAGAGAATCGAACACAATAATACAATTCATTTTTATCATTGAACGATAACAGAAGGATGAATGATGACGAGACCCACCTAAGTTCTCGTGCGGTTGGGACGAACTTGAGGCTAAGATCAACCTTCACTGCAATATCCCCATCCCGAGCTTTGAATAGAATGCTAAAATCTTCAATAATGGAATACCAACCACTCTACCTAAAATTATTCTGCTCCGACCATCTCCATACATAACTATATTATTTTCAGAATTATTCCCCCAGAGCCCAATCTTCTTTTTGAGAATAAGATCAACTGATTCCCCCTTTCTTACCAAAAATCAACATACTTAAAGCTCCAACTAGATCAGCTTCGAAAACAAAATTCACAAAATTAACAAGTTTCCCATTCCAGTTTCAAGATGTGCTAGAGCATGCTTTTTTTTTTCTTTTCTTTTTTCTATCTTTTCTTGCCCTTTTTCTCTTATGAGTTCAAAATATTATCCTTTTATTTATTTTAAATCACTTAATTAAAATAATTATCTTTTCCCACGTTTTGTTTCTATTTTCACTAGTTTTAACCTCAGTTCAAATCTTATCTTCATGATTTATTGGAGTTCACGTTAACTTTCCATATTCAAATGGTTATCTTTCAAACTTTCATTTTTCTATTACTTATTATCATTCATAACATTCTATTCAAATTTATTTTATTTTAAATCATATTATTTTCTCCTATTTGACAATTAACCCCATGAGATCATATCCAAATCAAATATTAATTTCACCTCAAATATCATTAATACGTTAAACAACAAAAACATAATAACGCTTACACAAAATCTGGAAAGGTTGCAAAAAAGGGGCACTACACTCCTGAGGTCGCTCCCAACATCGTGCGTCTCATCAGCCTATTGGAGAATCTCATCAGGGTCACCAGAGCCTTTTCAATATCCTCAAATTGGACCACAAAAAGGTTAATATACTTTTAAGAAAATCAATACTCAATTCTTCAAAATTATTTTCCTGACCAGAGATCCCTGCATCCTATTCATTCCTAGTTTCATTCTTTTCTCCAAACGGATCCACTTGCTCCTCCTCTTCCTCATCTTTTTCTTCCTCCTCCAATTCATCTTCCCCCATATCGTAGGTAGTTTCCTCAAAGTCAAAATCCTCAGAATCATCATCTTCCTGAGCCTCAAATTCCCCATAACCTGAGATATCCTCCACATCAACAGACATTTTTTCTTTCCCCTTTTTCTCTTTTGAGGCTTCCTTCGCCAGCCGAGCAGACCTCATATGCTATTTGTTTTATTATTTTAGGTTAAAAATATTATATTTAAATGAGTACATTTAAAATATTTATTACTAAAATTTATTAAACTCGATAGTAATTTTAAATTGAAATATTGAAAGTGGTAAAAAAAATTTATGAAGTTTTTCTAGAGTGTATTTTATTAATGTATTTGTTAACTATATAATATTTTTATGGGTATAAGTGTATTTTTTAAGGAGATTAATTTCAATCTATAATGTTGAGGTCTTATTCTAAACAAAATTTGATGGCTTATAAATTTATTTCAAGCCATTCAACTTCAACACTAATCTAGAAATATTTTGACTACTAACATTGACTGATTAAGGTCAACTAAAACAAATGCATTCATCCCAATAGCTTAGAGTACATGTTCATCCATTTTTTACATGCTATTTGAGCCTTTATATTCAAATAGTTGAGGATGTGAAAGAATTATATTAAGAATATGAAGTAACTAGTTTTCCTCAAAGAACCAATGGCTGCCCTTTTCTAGCTAAGCCCCTATTTTATTTGAGTGTTTCTATGGCTATTTCTTCAACAAATATTTTAACCTATGGTGATTTCAATGAATCAAGTATAATGTTGCTAGAGGATAATTCCATAGACTAAGTTTGTTCTCATAGTAACCAATCAAACCCAGTGTTTAATGTATCATGTTTTGTACCCCAATGCCATCAAAATAAAAGGAAAACATATTTTATGTCCTTCAATAGTATCTTTGTCTTGCCTATTGTGTTTCCATCTAAGGGTGAGGATGAGAATGGGATGGCCTTCTTAATGGCTGCTAATAATTCTTTCCTAGGCATTATTGATTCTTGGTACCTTGCATTGACCATGCTTATAAAAGATGGTCTCTATTTCAATCATCTTTTATTAGTCAATTTTGATATAATTAATTGTTGATTTTTATAGAGATAACAATACCTTTATAGAAAAATGTGTGCACACATTGCTATGAAGACCATCAAGAAGTATTTGGGGGAAACTGTTTTGTCTTTGGAATATGTTTTACATCCATTTCCATAAGGTTTTAGATTATCAATTTTTATCAATGTGGTTTACAACAAATAACATGATTATTGTAGCTTTCTACACTAACGTCGAAACACTTGGTTAGAGTTCAAATAATTCATATATCTTGACCTTTCTTCCTTCATGTACATCTCAAGAATGGGAAGACTTCCTACATACATTTTTAGTTATGTTTCTTCCTAAGGGTTGTTTGACAATTTTGGATAATATTTAGCATACATTATTGGGCATCCATCATTACCATATGAGATTCTCCATTAGGGGGACATACATCGTATTTATTCTTTAGATGCTAAAGATTAGCTCTATATCGAAGATCACAAATCAAAACAATGGAAACCTTCTATAAGAAAGTATGCAAGATATCAAATTGCTTGATATTAAGATCTACCACATATAACGATGAGGTATGTTACACAAGTGTACAATAGCCTTCCTTATATAGACAAGTTTTGATGAACAACCTAATGAAAAAAATTAAATGAATTTTTTCATTATCAAATGACCTATGCAACTATAATTAAACTAAAATTAAAATGATATTATCTTATCTATACAACTTAGACTTCTAGAAATATGTCTAGGAGTTAAGTAGACTTAACATGTAAATAAGAAACAACTAATTATCTAATTAGATAAATTACCTATTTACACCAACACCACCCCTTAAGTGTAACTTAGGGAGAAATAATTATTATGCAAAGTAAGATAAGATGCAAGGATAGGTCCCGACTATGAGGTCATGTTAGGTAGCCATATATAAATGAAATCTATCATAAATAGAGAAAAGGAGCAAACTGAGGCAAGAGGGTAATCCCCTCTACCCAATTAGCATTCTCAATGCTCAAAATACAAGCAATTATCTTTGTTAATTTCACAATAAATCAATAATAGATTGTAATTAAACTTCAGATTTATTAGACTTGCTTATCGAAAACAAAATTCACAAATTCTTATATATAATTTTATTGTAAAACCACTCTCATAGGCATGAACAACATGTCCCTCCACCACCTCTTAACTGTTCTCTCTAATATGCAGCCTTAAAACATTCAACCTTTTACTCTCCTCTTCCTTTAATTCTACGCACTTAGACTATTGCTCTGCCCTCTTATATTATTTCCATTCATTATTACCATCCTTCTTGGTTATTATGTTGTCATGAACTCTTTCTTCCTAGTGGAACCCCTCAAAAATTTTATGTTTCACTAATTTTGAATCCATATTCAGCTAGTTACTTGGTCTTGATTATTTTTCCTCTCGGTAAGGTTTTGTGTTATAGGGTTTAAGGTTTTCTTATTAAACCTTAGTCCCTTTTGATCTAATCCTTGATTGATATATCTTGGTCCATGATATAATATTTTCCTATGGTTTTCACTTTGAAATATTTTTCCATTATTCTAGGTTTGATCTTATCCTTTGGGTAAGTTAAGTCATTGTTCTCTCATATTGCCTAGGTGGTCCCTTTTAAAAACAACTTGAAAGCATGTGTAAAAATATTAAACTTAAGTGATTCCCATTGTGCGCCCCATATGCATCGTGATTTAAAGCCTCGTTATCATCAACTTTGTATCAGTGATGCATGAAGTATTATTTTCTTCCCATCAGTGGATACCTTCACATTGTTTATTGTTAATTACCTGCTCAAATATTTTGTGCACTGAGTGATGCCTTATATTTTCCTTTTCATCACTAGATTTCTTTGCATCGTTAGTTGCATATTCCCCACCCATTTAATTTCAGTGATATGTGATGAGTGCCTTCAATTCAATGAGACACTCTAATGCATTGTAGTTTTCTTACCACTTGCTTGTTTCCTTTTTGTAGTACACAATGAACCCTTTATTTCATACGATGGATGCTTGTCTCACATCTTGTTTTCCTAAAGCCTACGCTGATATGCTCTAAGTAGCTATGATCTCACCACTTGTCCTGATCCTATTCCATCACCCCACTCATTCATATCACTAATACATTTATATCTCCAAAAATATAACAATGATGGGCAATATGTGGTGAATGAAGATAAAGGAATATTCCAATCAAAAGGTTGTAAATGCATCACATGCATCCTATGTATCACAAATTGCATTTTTCTGAAGGATAGGAAGTATAGATGAGCGATGAAAGGCTTAAGATTTTCTCTCATCATGTGATCTTAATGCATCATTGTTACACTTCCAAAAATGAATATCATTTCAACGATGAGCAATGGGTGAATCAAGGGATATACTATGAAATATTCCTCCCTTCATGAGGATTCTTCACATCATAGTTTTCAACTCTTTAAGGAAAAATATTTCATTGATGAGTGATGGCTTCATAGATAGGGTTGGTGGATAATTTTTAAAGTAGCTACATGGAATCACCACAATACATTGCACCAAGATTTTGCATCACGAATTCACAACAAAGCATCAAAAAGAAAATAGTGATGTGCAATGAGTATGGACAACCATTGATCATGTTTTAAAACTAATTGATCAATAGTTAGAATTTAAACATGAATGACTAAGTGTCAAATGCAATCATGTTCACTCATGTGAGGTTTCCCTCACCATTAATGGTATATCTACCTGCATTCAAAGGTCATAAAAGGATAAATTACTCATTTTTACACCATATTTGTAAGAATTTGAAGGAGAACATGAAGAAGGAGACCTTAGACATGCAAATTGAGAAGACAAAAAGCTTAGGGTTCCTGGGTAAGTGAAATTTCTACTTCTTTATGTGGATTTCCTAGTAGGATTAGAGTTGGGGTAGAATTGGCTGGTTTTAGTAGATAAAAATATAGCTTAGGTTTTCCACAATTATTATTTTGAATTGTAAAAGAAAAATTGTTAGCCCTAATTTATTTTGAAGAGAAACTAGTAGGCTTAGTTGTAGAGATTTTCGTTGGATCCCAGAAGCAAAGAAATTGTCTCTTCGTTTAAATTTTGTAGAACCCTAGCCATCTACAATCCATTCAATATCAGTTGAGAAAGTGAGCAGTCAAATCAAAATTATAAACCTATGAAACAAAAGGTTAAGGCCGAGACTCGACAGATAGAAGTTTTAGAGGCTTCTGAGAAGAAGGGTGTAAAGAGGGATTTCACTTGTTGCATGGAGGGTGACCCTCAAGGGGAAGTTCTTGGGGAAATGCTTGTGGGAAAGAGGACCACATAAGATGGTGTTATTATTGATATATTTCAAGACCTTGCAAGGGGAATTAGGTAATTTTTGTTGCCACAAAATTGGTGGGAGCTCTTTTTATATGCCTTCAATAGAAGATGGGAAAAATGTCAAACTTTCCACTTGTGGGATTGTGATCTTGGGAAGATGGTTGTATCCAATGTGTTTATGGAGTTTGATTTGATATTGGAGATTGCAAATAACTACAATAAAAAATACAATATTATTCAAAGTATAAATGGAACCCCAATATTGGATATCTCTAGGAGGCAGATAGTGGAGATGATCAAATTGAATCTTGCTATGACTGTTTCAATAAATTTTGCTAAACAATACCAAGAATATGAGATTAATAAATATGGATATAGAATACATGTGTTTCCAAGGCATAGGAGAAGATAACAAAAAAAAGATATGTATGGTTTGTGCCCAAGGATGTCGAGCCTTTTGAATGTGATGAAGTTGAAGACTACTTCAAGAGCACCAAATACAGTTTGTGTCAAGTCCTTGCGAGGAGATATGATGTAAAGATGAATATTCCATTAATGGTGATGGCCATTGATATACAAAAAAGATAGTCAATGGTGTTATGGAGCGTCTAGGTCTAAAACCTATATATAGGATTTCAAGGAGCATAAAGGAAATCTTGAGACCCCTAGAATTTAGAGAAGGTACAAAACATGATCACAAATGGGTTTATTGGCACCTACATTCATATTACATTACAATAAGAGTTTATGGAACTAAGGCACCACCTCATTGCTTACCTATTTATGTTTTTGACTGACTTACATTTATGGAGATAATGTGGCAGCTGGATGCCATGGATAAGGAGCATTTTCAGATATTTAAGGAAAGGATCTCTCATTGCCCCACAATTCTCTTTTTCCTTTTTTATTCTCACTACAAAAGAAGGTTATGATAAGTTTTCCATAATGTTATAGCCATTGGAAATTGATGAAGGGCTAGTAGTCAAGCCTTTGGTTGAATACTCTATGATAGAGCAACCTTGGGGAGATGAAATGCAAGAATAATCTACAAAGCATGTCCCTATCAAACAAGAGGTGGAAAAAAGGTTCTCCTCCCTTGTAATCAATAATTCTCTTGATCCTTATCTCCCAAGTGACAAAATTTTGAGGTGGCAATATGATGAAGAGGTTGATGATAATGTAAGGGTGAACGCATGCAAGGAATTCATGATTGGTGATTCCTTTTCTCAAACAAAAGAATTTAGAATAGTATTGAGAGGGATAAAGCACAAGTGGACCACTCACAGTAAGAGGAGGATGAGAAACAAGAAGAAGAAAAATTTATAAATGAAATTGTAGCAATAAATCCCATGGAATCTAGGAAATTAGTCAATGATAGTGGATGATTTCTATTACCTGGGTGGGATATCTCTTCAATGATTGCATTAGATGTAATTAGAAATTATCTAGGAGCCTTTGTGTCTGAGGAACACTTTGATGACAAGGTATTCAAATCTATCTTTATTCCAAAACTTCCACCTAAACAATCTTGTCCAACCCTTCTAGGTATGAAAAATGGAACATCACTTAACATATATCAACGATCCATGGTTTGTTAACATTCAAATATAGCAATGATGACATGAACAAAGAGATGATATTTGTGTTGTAGCAAAGTTGGTTCTCATCCTTCACATAATCCCTCCCCAGGACCCATTTGAATGCCATGATGATTAGGCAGTTCTTCATCTGCAACAAGCATTTGAGCCTATCATTGTTTATCTCCCCAACAAAGGATCCCTACATATTTTGGCTCCAAAGCTAAATTGGAGTACCCAAACTTCTCATGATGTAGTAGGAAGTTTACTAGACTCACAAAGGAAAAGGCATAGTGGAAGAAACTTACCAACTTAACATAAACCTAATGTCTATTCTCACAAGAAGGGCATGTTATTTATAGAAAAAGTGAGCTAGAAAAGCTTGCAAATGGAAATTCTCTTCCCTTTGAAGTAAGACAAAAAATGTAAGTTGGTTGTAAGGTTTAAAGGGTGAATTGTACAAAAGAGATTTGGAAAATATTTGAAGAATTAATTCAGGTGTTAGAAGTTAATGCTCACATATACGACCTGCAACCATGTGTTCATCATCATCATCAATGTCAGCCAACTTCCCTATGTTAAAAGATGTTTTTTGAAGCCAACTCTTGCTTAATTAGTACAAGTTTCTTTTCTAAACATGCTTCCCATAGCTAAATGTTATCTTTCTCCAAGTTTGGTGTAAGTAATGTACTAATTTCATTTCTACAGTGAAGTTGGCATTTCTGAGAAGTACGACCCCCCACTCTACATGTATTTCCTTGTTGGTAGCACTTAATGAGCTATCGATAATAGTAACACATTTACTACATGTGTGTTTAAGATTTGATGAGACAAAAGAAAAAAAATTCCAACTGTTGAACCCTTGAGTAAAGGATTCTCTAAGAGGTTAGTCTACAGAATTCTTCCAAGAACACAAAAATGGAAAAAGCATCATCTTTTGGTTGAAATGTTGGAGTCGCATTCCCAAATCTAGGCTATGTCAATATATTTGCTGTAAACAATGATTTTGGAAAACTAGTGTTCTCTAACTTTTCTAGGGTTTTTCACCTAAAAGGAGAGAGAGATGGGCCAAAATGCTAATGTCTACACTCAAGATTAATGTAAAAAGGGATGCAGTTATGTTTAATTATGATGTAAAAATGCAATAATAAAAAATTGAAGTAATCTAATGATGCAAAACCTAAGAAATACAAAGTGCTAGAAAACATATTGTGATATGCAAACATGAACCAAATGACCTAGAAATGCAAATAAGACCAAATAGAAAGTTATGAAAAAAAATGTGTGCACCTTGAGACTAAAAATGGATGGCATGAAGGTCTGAAATCCTGATAAAACTGATGCAAAATTCTATTGGGACACTTAGGCCAATCTGGGTGACTTAGTCCCAATTTTAGAAAAACTACCCATAAACTAGTTTCTCCCAAATGGGTATCTGAATCTACAAAAATCAGTGAAAGTTAGGGTCAGTGGGACCAAGTCTCCCAAAGTGGTGACTTATTCCACTTCTGAATCTCTAAAAATTTGGAAATGGAAACAAATATTCTAATTCTACACTTTGATTTCCTACAAATGTCTACTTTTGAAACTTTGATTTTTGGGCCTGAAGGTGACTTTTTATTGATATTTTGGCTAGGTCAACAAAGAGATGTCTTCAATGAGTCTTCAACCTAATCTTCAATGATCTTCAAACCCTTAAAGTTCCTAAATCTACAAGCACACAAGAAGAGAAGAAGAAATGTTGAATGTTAGGTCATGGGGGTTTGCCTTAATCAAACCCGTTTTAGGTAATTAAACAAAAATGATGAAAGAATGGAATGAAACAAGAAATAATGGAGTTGATTACCTTGCCATTTTTATATTTATTTTCTACAACAAAACATGAATAATATTCCCTTGAATGTCCTAGGAAGCTATCTTGATGATTTGGAATGACAAAACCCTACCTTGTTTGACTTGAGAGCATGATAAATGATGAATTATGACTTAAGATGAGTTAGGAGATTAAAATGGGATGGAAGATTAGAAGATGAAAAATGAGTAGAAAAAAACTTATTTATACACTCTTGTGCCTTAGTAACTCGATGATACCTCATCATAGGCCGACCTTAGGTCTTAAGGAATAAAAACCCAAAAGAAATTTAAATTAATTTTTATTTTTATGCCAAATAGGACTAAGTCACCCCTATGGGCGACTTGGTCCACTTGGGAAATTTTGAGTCGGTGTTGGATATTAAGATGTATTAAATGTTGTTTATCTGGTTCTTCTTCAATGAGACGCTTAATTAAGGCCTGTAAGTGCATTAAGGGGCCATTTAAAACATAAGAAAGGTGTAAATATTGATGAAAAGCCTAGGAAAGTGTGAAAATTTATTACAAGACTTTACAACACTTTGAAATAGGTCTTGGTAAGGTTATTTAGGTGAATCATAACATTATGGTTCTAGAAAAGTGTGAAGATGTGTTACAACACCTTACAACACTCTTGCAAAACATCAATAAATGCATTTTATTCAATTTTCAAGGGCTCAAGACCTAGTGTGGATGTGTAAACACCTCACAACACCAAATCAAGACCTCATTAAATATAATTTATCATCAATTATTCCCAAATCAAGCAAAGGATACACTTTGTGGCAACACATTTAGAGTTATATCTTATTCCAATGCTCCAATGCCACATGAAAGGAGCTTTCCACATACCAAAAACATATAGCTAGGAAACCGCACAAAAAATGAGGCAGTCAAATATTTTGCAAATAACATCTTCAGCCCCAAGCTGCACACAAACCCTAACAACCTTTGAGAAGGAGCAGTGCAGAGAATGATAGCCAAAAGAGTAGTCAAAGGTCTTGGAATGAGACTCTAGTATTGTGGTTTTCCATAATATATACTTTCCTCCACACATATATGCCTTGAGTTGGTAGACATATACATGTAGAAAAACTAGACAAAGGCACTAGAGCTGTCAATGGTGATAAGTTAAAAATCACAATCAATGTGCAATAACTATCAGGGACATGTTATGCATCCCTTTGAACATGGAAGCCAAGAGATTCATATAGAGGAGAGCGGAAGAGTTTTGGGAAACAAGAGACTAGCTGAAATCATACAGGGAGGAAAAGAAATAGGAAGCTGAAAAATGGGTAAATCGTCTTCCCTCCATCACTTAGACAATTCCATTCAGACTTATAGGCCATTTTTTGTATGCTAGCCTTTATATACAACCATGAAAGGGATGTCAAGGTTCTCGAGTACTAGATGGGACTATCTTTTGTGCTGAGGAAAGAAAAGAGCTAGAAGTGGTTCAAATTTGCTAAAGAAATCAAAACATGGATGCTTAAGAAGTTAAGAAATTATAGGCATTCCTTCAAGTTCAAATATTTCTCTTTTCTGGTACATTTAATTTTACATCAAAAACTTGAATTCTTCTATGGTCATTTATCTCTTAGTATGTTTGATGAATCGGGGTTATATAAGCTAGTTTCATCTTGGACCCATGTGCTTTCAAATACATGGGATTATTATTCATTTTTCAACTACTTCCTGCAACTCGTTCTTTTGGATTTATCTCAATGGCCATAGTGAAGTTTTTCTCCTGTGGACTTAGACTATATGAAGAATGACTAGAACTTGATAGATTATTTTATGGGGATTGATTTTAATTTTATTAGATTCTATGGATTTAATGAGGAGCCCTTCAAATTGCCTAAGTTTGTTATAGACAAGACACTTGCCTTGGAGGCATACCATCAGGAAACAATTGCAGATAATGCTTATGGTGCTAAGAGGCACAAAAAGGTTATCCACATAATTTTGTTCACTATTTCCAAAAGTCAGGTAATGATTGTAAGCAGGGAGGAGCAAGATATGTTAACCAACAAGCTGGCCTATTTTGACCTAGTTCTCATTTGTGATAGATGGAAATAAAATCATGTTGGGAATTTTCCTTTCAAGCATGACAAGTAGGTATATTGGGATGAAAGGAAAAACCAAACCAAGCATAGGGTAGAGGTCTATATCAACCTTTCTTTCATACCATTTGTGTGAACCTCATGGCTTGTTTTCTACCCAAGGATAGGAGAATTTTGATAAAGCATCCAGATGGAAAGGTCCCACAAGAAATAGTTGAAAAATTAGGGGTGGTTGGAAAGGAAAACCATTTATTTCTAGAGGTATCAATAAGAGATCAAACAACTAGGAGCCTTAGAGCTATTAAAACAACAAATGAGAGCTTCAATGAGATTTATGATATGAAGGTTGGATCTAATTTAGATCCAAGGTCCAATTTGGGGGTGAACAAGAGCATGCACAATATTCTAATCCACCACCTCAAACGTCTCAATTAGGAAAGGGGAAGGAAAGGAATATCAACACAAGGAGTCAAAGGTCTCATCTTCTGTCAGCATCTTGACAAGGGGTAAGCAGACTCGATAGACTTCAAGGAAATATTTCATAGTTCAAAAGGCTCAAGGTTCTTTGGGGTTAGTTTTTGGATAGTCTAAAGAAACAAGTACACCCCTTGTAAAGAGAATAAGGGTCCAAGACTTTGGCGGGCCAAACTCCTTAGAAAATTGAGAAGAGGAGGTGGACTTTTCTCTGCAGGTTTCTTTGGCCTTGACAATCTAGGTAATTTTCACACCTGTCATTTTGTCTTCTAGTAAATCACTAGTTGCTACTATTCCCTCACCTATAAAACAAAACTCTCTATCTGAAATTTTTTATCTACTCATCCTTAACATTCCCTTGACTATATTTGATAGTGAGCCTCATACAAAAACCTCACACACTGAATGAGCATCTTTTTCCATAGATAAGATTGATTCTTTGATCACTTTATCTGAGGCACAAGTAGTAAATTCAAAAACACCGATGGTACTAGTCTCATCACCTTTACCTACTTCTAGGTATGTCTCTCTTTTTCTACTTTTTGGTCCTTCTACCCCAATGAGCATGCTTTTTTCTTCTCAAGTCATACATGCATCCCAACCTTTTCTCCAATAGCACTTCCTTTAGCTTCCCCACAAACTTAGTTAGTCAAAATCACCCCTGTTGTTACCCTCTATGGCCTCCATATAGGTGTCTCTATTACTGCACAAAGTATTGATTCTCCACAAAACCTCTAGGCCCAGATGGAATTAACCAAGTAGACATGACAAGAAAGAAAAAAAAGGTTGTAGGAAAATGCCATGGCAAATATAGCCACCTCAAAGCTAGAAACATATTCTGATGGGGAACAGAATTATTTAATGATGTCAACTATGAGGCCACAAGTTTCCAAGCCAGAGGGAGAGATGCATTATGAGGTTTATCATATCCAAATTGTGGGCCTCAACCTAAGCGAAGCTCTCCTACATGATAAAATAGGAATTTCTAAAACAACATGGAAGGTGGTTTACACTGACTATGAAAAATTGGACAAAAGATTGAAAAAGCGTGAGGAAGATTTAGAAAGTGTGAACATCATGGTGGATAGATAACAAGAGGAGATTATGGAAGGATATGGACATGACCCACTTAAGGCAAGTGTGAGATCAAGAAGAAGTGGCTTGGTGTCTTGAAGAGACTCAGAAAAAAATATATCAACTTTGTGCTAAGGTGCAAATATTCGAGCATGAGGTTGAGGCTGAGTGTGAAGCAATTGAAAATATGAAGGTCTAGATGCAGCAAGTCACTGAAGAGAATCATCAAAAACATAAAGAGTTTGATAATGTAACAAGCCGAGAAAAAATAATATGTGTAGTTGCAAAAGAGCTACAAGAAATGGAAAATAATATGGATGATATGTAGGATGATTTGGCTAATTCCCAATCTCAAGCAGTCAAAAATCTACAAAAGGCCTAGGCGGAAGTAAAGAAAGAGAGATGGGAGAAGAAAGACATTGAGTCTATTCTACAAATTCACAATGGAGAGGTAGAAATATTAAGATCATAACTTTTGGGTGCCCTCTAGGAAACATACCAAAAAAAAGGACATGAAGGCTAAGGAATCCTAATTCTAGCAAGAACTAGCCACAACACAAGGGTTCAGGCTCCTCCCAATACTCAAAAAATTATTGTCCTCGCATCGGGAAAAAATCATGGTTGCAGTAATGGCCCTAAAACCAACTTTGTGATTCCTAATGGATGTGCATGAATTAAATGCAAAATTCAACCTGACGGTCAACCAAATTCTACATAAATCACTTCCCATTCTGAGTCAGGAAATTTGATCACCAAATTGTATAATGCAACCAAGGGAGCTTTAAGAGATGTGGAATCCCACACTGGAGGGTAATTGGAAGGAAAGAAAATGAATTCATCATCTACAACTAGCTCACCTTGAAAAACAAGGCTTATTAGTTAGCATTAATTTAAAAATGTCAGTGAGATAAAGGAAGACCTCGAGGTTCTGATCCACTTCAGACAACCCATTGTATTCTCATTAGATGGAGGAGTTTTGACAAAAGGAAAAATCAAAGAGCCCATTAGGCTTAAATAGTAGGACTCCTCAATGCTCAATGATCTAAGCTCATCATCTTCAGTCAAGGAAATTGAGAAGCCACTTCTTCTCTTGTCTCGGCTCTACTATCAAATTGGAGCTACTTTGTCAAAATGGGGAGGGCTTTCTTCCAAGGAGGTTCATGATCTTGATTAATCCTATGAGACTCTACACACTTGTTCCACCTTCCAATGAAGACATGGAGGTCCAAAATGTTGCTTTTCTCAAAATTCGAGAATTATTTTTGTATCTAGGTTCATATCTCTACAAGAAAAGGCCTCCTATGAGTCATTGGAATTTTTGGAGCAATTTTAGTCTAAGTGTTTTTCTTTTGTTTTTGGTCCTTTTAGTCTACTTTTCTAGCTCTTATTTATTTTTCACGTTTTGATGACACTGCACTTTGAAGGATAAAGTTACTCCCACAAAAAGGCATGCAATACACCACATAGTGGATGCACGACTTTTTCCTATCTAGCTTTCCTTTCAGGCCAAAAACAAGGCATGTGGCTACATGACAAGGATTTTCCCCAAGATTATCTCATGGACTTAGGAATCACCTACCAGTGTGCCACATCACTCACATTTGTCGGGTAGGTTGTTTCACCCATGGGTGTATCATTTCTTTGGTGGATTTTTTTAGGCATTGTGATGGGTTTTATGTCTTTGAGATTGGTTGTCTAGAGCAGAATTATTATTCCTTATAGCAAATAAAATCATATTTTTGTTAGGTTTTCATTATCCTCTTGTGACAACATATCTTTGTAAGTCTTTTACAACATCTAGAAACATTAGTGAAACAACGCAACTTTTATTGGAGAAGATTGTTGTGATCGAATCATATCTTTGATCATATTGTAGAGTATCAGACAAGGACACCTATTTGGGGGTTCATCTCTATTGGCTGTAGTATTGGCTCATATATATGGCTCTATAAAATGGGGTTGTAGTGGCTTGTTTGAAAATAGATTTCATCATCATAGGACATAATTTTTATTTGTTCAAAGATTGAAATAGGGGAGGAATAGTAAATATTTTTATAGAACTTCTTTTTGCTCTATGACATGTCAAATTTATCAAGACTATTATTTGGATTGGTATTTGACCTTTACATTTATGTTATTTATTGCAAGAACAAGTAGTATTAGGGAGAAATCTTTGAGATTGTGCATTTGTGGCCTTTTTCACATTTTCTTCCTCTGTACTATATATGCTAAATGCTCTATATCAAGTTATATTGATATAGTATTGGCAATTGTTTTATATGCTATTAGCTTTTATGTTTTCTTAATGCAATATTTCAAAAATTGAATCATTTTCATTGTACTCTTTCATTTTTGGTAAAGATTATATTAACATTCATATTATGTTGTAAGAGCCAAAGGGTTTTGTAAAGATTTGGATTATTTATTTTAATATTAAGCTTCTTATCTCTATTGGACCTTAATAGATGCTTCCTATAGGGAGATTTGAATGACTGCCCTGTGCTCCTTTGGGCGTTAGTTTTTCATTCTCTTTCCAACAATGAAGGCTATGTAGCATTTTGTGTCCATATCATCAAAAATGAGAATTTGTTAGGATTTGAAATGTAAAAAATTTGACGCATTGCCACCTTTTATTTTCTCTACATTTCTCTTTCCCTTTTCCCCAAAACAAAAAGAAGAGTAGGCTTCTACAAAAATCCCAAAGGTCATTTAGTGAGACACAAGTTTGTCCCCCACTCACTAAATTTCCCATAATTTTTTTCAAACAAGCACAAGCTTCCATGATCAACATCCCCCAAGATCTAATATCTCATGGAAAAACCAACAAAGGCACAAGGAGACACATACCTATATTAAATATATATATATGCAACAATGCAAGATACTCAATCATAAAATGTCAAAGATTAAATGAAAGAAAAAAAAAATGGATGGATCAAGCATCGACTGTACAACTTGATATGGATCACACCTCGACTGTTTTTCTAAAAAAAATTACAAGCGGAACTTGTTGTCCACTATGTCAATAAACAATGCATGCTCACATGGGATAGTGAAATCCATTGTCCATTGGGTGATACCCCAAGAGTTGAAAATGAGAATCTTATTAGGCTCCCATATCATACCAAAGTTATACCACCAATAACTCTTCATAAGGCTTAGCAAGCCATGTTATGCTAAACACTTATGAACAAACAATGCTCCATAGGCAAGAAAAGTTTGTTATGCTTGGTGGCCATGAAAAAGGGTATAAATTCAAGCTTCACAAGGTTAGTAAGCTTCATTATGATAAACACTTATGAAAAAAATTTAAATAGGATAATACGAATTCAAAAGGGGTTTTGATTAATTAATGTAAGGTCTCCTCTTAGGAAAAATTGTGCCTACTATGTCCAAGAGAGGACAAGTCTAGGATAAAAGATTCACAACTTAGGTAGTGCAATGCCTAGCATCACCACTAAGAGGAAATTTGTATGCCAAGAAAGGTAACACTCTTGGAGGAAATAAAACCCAATAACACCACCAAGAATAAGACACATCGCATGAAGTAAGAAGACCACATAATGAAACATAAGAATATAGTCCAAGATCTCCAAAATGATAATGCCAATGTATGCCCCAACTTTAAAGAAATTGCTAAACACCATCTATGAGAAATTACTTTAATATAGAAAATGATAAATGCTAAACAAGACATGAGAGATTATTTGGAAAGCCCTATGTCAAGCATATGTTTCTAAATGAAGCTACGTCATGAAAATGAGTTACTCGCAAAATGAAATCCCAAAATTACACATAAGGGATCCACATATCTGAGGTCAACATATATCTTTTCCAAAATGATATTATAGAGCTTGAAAACATCATCACTCCCCAAATACTCATAGAATAGGAAGAATGACACATAAAGAGAAAAAATAAAGAATTGGGTCAACATGGAAGATACCTAAATTTCTCAATTCCTTGCATCATCCCCAAAAGGAAAACACAACACAAAATAAAATATAAAAGGGTTACAACATATTGAAGAATGTAGATACAAATAGAGGAGTTAATGATGGGTAAGGTTGTTGATGTCACAACTTGCATCATTTAGTCAATTAATTATCAAACCAGTTGTGTCTTAGAGCTATATGCAATAAGGATGTTTGTCATGGACTTTTAAGGGGTTTTGCACTATAAACAGTGACTTTAGTTGTCGATTTGGCTCCTTCAAGAGCTTTTCGGAGCTCTTAGGAGCTCTTCAAGAGCTCTCAAGAGCTAAAATTTAGTGACTAATTCCTAAGAATTAATTCTATTTTATTCCCTAATCTAAAGTTTTTTTGAATTATTTCTGACTTCATTTGACTTGATTGAGACCGATTCACGGAAAAGACTAATATTTATCTTAATTCTTAATGTAGAATTTGAAATCCAATTTTAATTCTAATTTACTGCAAAAGAAATCTATCTTAAGATTTGCTGGGAAATAAATGCTATTTTAAAGAACAAAAATAAATTGCAAGCAAATAATGATTAATCTAGAAAACATGAATACTAATTTCCATGAACAAATTTGTAACAAGCTTTAATTTCATCTTTCCATAAGTTCCTATCATTGCTTCTATTAAACTTAACATATAATTACGAAACTTAATTTCTACAAACAACATCTAAATTTGATTAACTTAATAAACCTTTCAATGAATTTAACAAATTACTCTAGCCATGATCATACTAAACTTAAAATTGTTTTGACACAATTGGTGAAAATGATTCATTCAAACTTAACATTTCAGATTTAACATCTAACACTTCTAGATTTAATATTAATGAATAGAAACAACATAAACTCAGAAAAATACTACACGATTGATTTATTTGGTTGAACGATCCCTACTCTTCCTCTGATATGATATCTTGACATAGTAATTTGAGTTAAGTTCTTCTTTCCTTCATTCAGATTGATCAGATCAGGATGCAGAATAGATTATTGTAACCATTACAAGATTTCTAGCTGAAAATTATCTAACTCCTATATAAAACTAAAACTTGGATATTTATAACTATATCCTTATTAAATTCACAACATGGCATTAACTTCCAAATTTTAAGGAATCCAAACTAAATATCTCAATAAAACTAAAGCATAACTAAAACAAGACTGAGAATAGACATAGAGAAATATGCTAGATTGGTGATGGGACTAGAAGTTCCTAAACTGACTACAAAGAAGTTGATTTGGACTTGAGTGATTCATCATCGAGCTAGGCTAATCAATGGCATGATTATCTTCATTTGATTAAACAAGGAGTTTAACTCATCATTAGTCTTTTGAATACCATAAATAAAACCCTTAAGAAAAGGATACCAATTATGATAGTAAAAGATTAAAACAACATAATTATCTCATCAACATCATCATAAAAGCAACACATTTAACATAAAGCATAACCTCAAATATATCTACCAAATTAACCAAACATAAAGAAAAGTAAGTAAATATATTAGTCTATAGTTTTCCACTAGTCATGTTAATTAAAAAAAATAACAAGTCTTTTAAACATAAAATGATTTATATCAAAGTATCTTAGAGCCTTTCATCAATGAACATGAAGAAACATCAAACATAACAATACTAGGGACCAGATTATGCACATACAATCATACAAAGAACATGAACAGAAAAAAAAGACAAGTTTAGTAAGGCACATGTGAGTCAACCTATCACAGGGTGCTGCCACAATAGTGGTTTACAATTTGAGGGAGGAACTGATTTTTGCTTAAATCACATATATTTAGAAAATATAATGATTTAAGCCTTGAAAAGTTCCATTTAAAGAATTCCAATTGAAAATATTTTCATCAAACTACCTTAAATCAAACCCCCTTGGATAGAACCCCACTAGTTTTAAACCATACCTATAACAGAGTCTCCTTTACACCTATCAAAATGCTGATAAAAAACCACTTTTGATTGGCCTTTTGGGGGATCAAATGAATTGATTTAAAATTTATTTTTTGCAAGTATGTAGTCCTTATTATAATCTTCCTAAAAAGTATAATTTTAAATAAATTTAATTTGATTATTATATTTATTTTTTATTTCCCGTGAGTGTAGGGTTTTCACCGAAAATCAAGCTCTTTGTTCTACATGTGGAAAAATAGCAGGTTATTAACAAAAAAAATTTAAAAATAGTAGTGCACCAGATATTGAAGTCCTTGATCCAAAAAATTAAAAAAAAAAGAGTTTAGATACATACAAAAAAAGTTACGCGTTATATGGTCGTGCTATGTCTGAATTATAATTGGTTTGAATTTGAAACTTGATTAAAGAAAAAATATTATATAAAAGACCATCTAACCAAGTGGAAGCACTAGATATCATAGTTGCAAATGTAAATTCAAAATAATTAGAATTTTATCCTTCATGGAAAAAAGGTTATGCGTTATACGGTGAGCGTCACTCTTTTAAAATGTTGTTTTATGAAAAAAAACTAATTTTTGAGGGAGATGGAAAAGAAGTGCAATCTGATTCCAAAATTTTTGAAAAAAATATATTTATAATCTATAGACAAAATTTCACAAAAGTCTAGTTTGCATCATCTTCAAATTCCTCATGGTTTAGCTGCTATAGGTGCCAAAAAGTGAAGATTTAGTTAAAAAAAAATATTTCAGTGTCCAGTTTGGCCAAAAATTGTAAGCCACTATTGTGGGATCACCTCATAGGACATCCACATATTGATCTTGTTCATTGTATGTGAAAGGAAAAAAACTATCCAAAGGTACAACATCAAGTTCCAAACTAGGACAAGGCTATCTAACTCCTTGCCCCCACTAAGTGCGGGACAAGGATGAACCAAGATAGGTTGTGAGATTTGTAATGAATGTAAAACATGTAATAGTGATTATGATATGATCCTATAACTCTTACATGGAAAGGAGAAAATTTCATTTAATTTATATCCAATTATGTTGTCATAAGAAATGTTAGGAGGAGAAAAATCATAGTTCAATATGAACTATAATGCATGACTCTCACCATTAAGATACCTAGGAGTTCTATGATATGCACAATAGTTCATGTTCTTAGGCTTGTTGCTTCTATTGGGAGGTGGCAGTTTAATCCATCCTAGATGAAGAAGTTGTTCCATTTGTTGTTCAATTTATGTTTTAGTATGTAGGAATGACAACTCTTTGACTTTATAAAGTTTATATTTTTTACTTATTTGAGAAGCCTGATGAGGTGGATTCGAAGGAGGACCTAAAATGATCCTATCATCCTTGTGAGGGATTTGTTCATTATAAAGGAGGACACTTGTTTCCTTAGAAGTTGTGGAGGGAGAACGATAAATTGATATCCTAGTCATTTAGTATCTTTAATTGGGATTTGTTCTAACAACTTGTGAATCTCATGCTCATTTGTTGTGTCACATCCTTGTTTAGCTAAGATATTAAAGTGTTGGCCATAAGTCTCTTCTAGATTGATGGGTGTGTTGGTCACTTTATTAGTGTAAGATGGATGAATATGCACTTGGTTAGAGGAACTAGGTACACTCATGGTTGAAGGTTTAGGCTTGGTTTGTGATTGAATATCATGATGTAAAAGAGAACAAATATCTAAGGATGTATTATTCTCAAGGTTTTCAGGACAATTGTGAATGAAATTATGCATGCTTTCTATAATACCCCTCATGTTGTTCTTTGGACTTGATACTTATGTGGTTTTGCTTGATACTTTGAGACTTTGGTAGTTACTGTTTGTTGGTTGGATTGGTGGATTGGATAGTTTAGACTGCTTGATGACTATGCTACTTTATTTTATGACATGGATAGTATGATATGACATGATGGTTACAATTGATTTGGTAATGTTTAATTTGATGCAGTAGTATATTATAATGCAATAGATTAGTAATTATTCTATGATGATATGATGTGATCAGTTTATTTTAGCAATGTTACTTTATATTTAATGTTGTAATTGTTAGTATAGTTTTGGTGAGGGGATAGTGTAGCACCACTCGTTTACGAGTGCCCTGCTACGCTGCAATTCATTCTCACGATATGATGTTTTGATTATATATATACATGTTACTTGACGTTTGTTGGTATGCAGGAATTATAGGATTAAAGTCGATTCCACCTGTTTCGAGGGGACAGGGCAAGCATTAAATTAACCCAATGGGTACAATGTTGAAAAAGGGAGTTGATAATGAAGTGTCCCCATCCCAAGTTCGTCATCCTGTTGTGAGTTTTGTGGTGTCATGATTGAGGTTTCTTCCTTGTCTTTGTGTAGTTGACTATTGATTAATGATTTTATTTATGGTTAGTGGTTATTTAATTAATCTTTGTTTCATAAGATTAATTAATGTTGTGTTAATTAATTGTAAGTTATTAAAATGTTGAATTTTAAATATATTGTAAATTTAAAAGTTATTTAATTAATTAAAAGTGTGAGAAATTAATAATGATGCCGATAATTATATATTATATTTTTCCTAATATTAAATTAGAAAATCTTGTGTGGATAATATCTTGAGAAAATAATTAATTTTTAATTAAAATTGTAGATAAGTGTGTACTTTTAAAAAGCAAGAAAAGAACCAATGAATGGAGAGGATTTTTGAGAAAAAAAATGAAGAGATTTATTGATTTTTATTTTATTTTTATTGTGAGAGAGTTTTAGGGACACAATGGTTTTTTCTAGTTTTTGTCTGTAAAAGAAAAAAAAAGTAGTTTTTTGTGCTTCTAGGTAAAAGAATTGTTTTGAAGAAAAGATGGATTCAGAAGATATCCGAAGAAAGGAAAACTGAGAAGAAACTGTAGAGGGGATTCTACTTGCAAAGAGGAAGAAAGCTATTGTGTTTGGATTCTACATCGAACGAAGGACTCCAGGTTCCCTAAAACCTATTGTTTTCTTCTTTTTGATTCGGAAAACAAAATCTTGTCTACCATGTTTGAAAATTAAATACTCTATTTTTTGAACTTAGAGGTTTTCTGTGATTGAAAATTATTGTTGTTAAACCTTTTAATTTTTCTGTTGAAAACTATAGTTAAATCTTCTGTAGTTCGTTAATAAAATTTGGTTAAGAAATTATTGTTTTGGAAATGAAAATCATTTTTATTATTAGGTTGATTTTGCATGCCCAAATTAAATTGTGTCTAATATAAAATAGATTTTTCTTTGTATTTGATTATAATTTATTGATAAATATATATATATATATACATACTTATGTACATATATATATATATATATATATTTTACAGAAGCAAATATATCTATGAATATCTAAATGTATATAAAATATATATATATACATATTTTATTTTGTAAATTATAGGTTTGTGTAAATTATCAATATTTTGATTCCTGTGAAAGAAATTAAATTATATTTAAATTTTCAAATCTCTTGTTTTGACGATAGATTAAAATCTATATATATTAAATAAAAAATATATATATGTATATTAAACAGTATTTATACCTATGTTTTTCTTTGAAAAGGATACACTATAAAAATATATATATATAAAAGAAATTTTTTATGAAAAAATTATATATAAAATTTGGGGGGGGAGTGGTTGGCAAGTGTCGTACCACCCCCAACCCCCGTACTAGCCGCATAGAGCCACACCTGACTGCGCACATCAACCGAGGGTTGTTGTACGCAGTCGAGTGGGGCTATGACCCTGCCCACCCTGTGGTACGTAGTACCATAGCCGGTGTGGGGAGAGGCGTACTTTATATTAATGGTTATATATTTTTTGAAATTCATTTTTTTTAATTAATTCAAATTCGTTTACTTGATGTTGATTATAATATATTTTTATTTATAATATATACTCATAAAATTGCTCATAATACATGCATCTCTAATAAACACACACACATAAAATATTAATATTACACACACACACACACACACACACACACACACATATATATATGTGTGTGTTTGTGTGTGTGTGTGTGTGTGTGTGTGTGTGTTTGTTAAGTTACTGTGTATTATAAAGGCAATTTTTATGATATATTTTAAATGCATAAATTTGAATATATGTTTTAATTGTATATATATATATAAAGGGATTTTATATGATGCTCAAGAATATGAATAATTATATCATTTTATATGTTACAATGTTATAATGTAATCAAGGAAATTAGAGATAAACTATGTGTTTCTAATTAAATTAAATTGTCTCGAGTAAATAATTTATTTATTTGATGAAATTTGTTGTTCATTGTAAATTGTTTTATGGCATTGTTTTGTGTATTGGTTACTCTTGAGATTATTCATTTAATTAATTTTGATTTTCTTCTATTTGGGCTTATGTCGCATGGGGAACCCTAGAGTTAATTTATCTTGTTATAGGAACTTAAGATATTGTTAAGGACCTCCAGAGGTGGGGATACTGATGTGTATTTGTGATCTCGTATTTTGATGCTTGGCCTATGTTTTGACTATGGTTGTGATTTTATTTGCACTTGGATTGTACCATTGTGTGGATGTTGTTCACGTGTTCTTGGGTGAGATGGTTATGCCTTGCAGATGTTCCATTTGATGGTTCAATAATTATTGTTGGTACAATCATTTTGCATTGGATATTTTGTGTTGAGTGTCTAGAGAGAGTGACTCTAAGTGGGGGCCAACACACAAAGGGGCTGTCAGGGTAACCCACATAGAGTTAGAGTAATCAGTGATAACCTAAGTAATTAACTATGGGTGGATGGTTAAACATTAATAAGATAATCGTGATGCCTTGTCCGCCTGTTAGTGCTATCACAAACTAAAGGGGACTGAGAAGGTCATGGTTGGCAAGATCGTTGCGTTGTCTTCACGAGAGGTTAATGATTCCACATGAGTAACCCTATGGAGCGGTGCCTTGAGATAGGCTATCAGGGGAACCATAGATGGAGGTAGCATCTTGAACTAGGTTGTCTGGATAATCCATGTATAGATGGAGGCAACACCTTGTGATAGGTTGTCTGGATAATTCATGTGAAACCATGTGATGACACTCTCCTCTAGCATTCCATTTGTGTTGTTTTATTGAAGTCCTCTGGAAGTAGTCTTTTGATATTATGAATTGATATTTATTGATGATGTTTTTCGTGACTTATTGTTGTAATATTTGGAAGTGGTCTATTGTTATGTCTGTTGGTGAATGATTGTTGTTTAGTTTTCTATGTTATTTTGATATTATGTTATCTTGTCTGGAGTTAGTCTTGTGTTACTGTTAGATGTGATTGGTTAGGGATCCTTCCTTGTCTACTCCCAGCATGGGGGTGGTTGGGTGGAATGTGCTACGCACCCCGTTGGGTTCCCTTTGGATGCAAGTGTTATATTCAATGCAAGGTTTTGGTAGATGTTGTTGATCCAGGATTCATATGTTCTAGATGTGTATGTTTATACTTCAGATGTATCTCTCCCACATGTGTTGGGAAGACCTTGATGTAATTTGTTTATATGTTCATTATGGTGTACTATCATATTTATGTAATGTTTATTCATACCATGTGATTCATTCTTGCACTATCATTTGTAAACCATGTTAAGTTGTGTTGTATATGTAGACATATATACTTTATATCTTTATGATTCATATATTTTCATATGTATGTATGGTTTCATTTGGTATATTCACATCTTTCTTGATACCGTGAATGAATGTTTAAATGATGTCATGAATGAATGGATTTATGTAATGGTATATTTAATGTTTAATCTATTATCTTTTTTATGGGTTAGTTTAGTAATGTCACCTCGTGTACCCCAAGGGATTTAGTTGAGCAAATTAGAACATTGTTATGTTGGAATACTTAAGTACATTTATTATGTTCTTTTAAAAAATAAATTGTTGCATTTTTATTTGTTCCTTTGGGGTTGCGCGATGGGGCGTTACACTTTCATAATCTTTACCTAAGATGTCAACTTCACAAGGAGATTCACTAGGGGTTGAATGAGCATGATTGGGTTCTATTGTATTAGGATATTTACCAAAAAAATGACTTGAGACATCAACTAAAGATGTTAAGGGATTTCATATATTACCAATGCACATGTCCAATATGAATGAATGAATTGAAATGCAAAGAGACTACAAAATTTCAAGTTTGAAGCAAGATAATTTTCTAATTATGCTATGCAAAAGCATAAAAATGATGTCTTTTAGATGTGATTTTGAATTCAAAAAATGTAGTAAATTTGGCAAATTAAGCTTAATGTGAACAATTTCAGAAAATATAAATTCTAGAAACCAAAACAACAGACTAAATACAAAAACACGAAATGGAGAAATAGTGTTTTTAATCCTCAAAAATTTAGAAAAAGCCCTAATCATGGAATCATTCGCCTATGGGAGAATGGTTCTTACTTTAGGGCTTTTAAAAATTCATTTATAGGTTTCTGAGGTGATTTGTATGGTTTTTAGATTTTGGTTTCAGACAATAGGTTATATTTTCAGATTTCTATAAAACAAGGTCTAAATGTAAGTGCAAAATAGTGCTAAATGACAAGCAAGAAAACCTAATTTGAGATGCAATTTTGATTTAAATGACTGAACATGCAATGTTATGTATTTACACTATGTAAAATGACTGAGATTGTTGAATTGTTCATATTTTAAAGAATGCAAAAATACAAACCTAAAACACTAAATAAGATTCAAATCAGTGCAAGTTAAGAACCCTAAATAAGAGGGGTTATGATGCACCTATTTCTCACTGTTTCATTAGGAAATGGGATCCCCACAATGAATTGATTATCAACCCTTAGGTGAATCAATCCAATGTGAGAAACTTCATATTTCCTTATGTTTGAAGGATGAGGGTCAAGGTCAAACAACACTTTGGGGAGAAAAACTAAAAATACCAAATCAACTTCAAAATGCAATCTAACACTTGAAACAACAATATTAAACTAAATATTATCAAAACCAAAAAGTAGATTGCAGAACTAAGAAGGGTATAAATGTGTTTACTAGTCAACAAAATACAATTTCTAAAGGTTGATTGGGTCTCATTTTCCCATGGGTGAATGGGTCTTTTGTCAAGGCTACAACTTTTGGTAGCCTCTAATGTTGATTTGTAGCATTTGACTTGTCTAAGTTTTAGTGTCAAAAATTAAAAAATTAGATTTGTAGATGAGATTCCATGGTTTGATAGCTTTTACAACTTTTGCAACTTTGACAACTTTTCAATCTCACACTTCAAAAGGTCTTCAATCCTTCTTCATCCTTAATTTGTACACACACATGAGAGAATTTTTTTTTTTGGTTGAATGGGGATTTTCCTTGGTCTAACCCTATTTTGGTAATCAAACTGTAGACATGCGAACTCGACATCATGAATTCCCCATATTTAATTAAATCATATTCGTCCATCAATTAAATAAATCAAGTTTATTTGATTCATCTCCTAAGTTATCTCTTTAATCAAATAAATCAAGTTTATTTAATTAATCTCCTAAAGTCATCCATTTAAATTAAATAAATTAATCGTTAACACTAACATCATCCTCTTTGATTAAATAAATCAAATCTTTATTTAATTAAATCTAAAATCATTTTCTTCTCATTTTGATTTATTTTAATCCTAAAATCTAAGTTGAAATTCAAAATCACCTAATCTCCTATTAAATTAATCAAATCCCTATTAACTTAATCCTAATCACCTAAATCCTCTATATTTTGCAACTTGCACCAATAAATCATTTCTTTGATTTAATAATTCCCTAATTACTTTCAAAATGACATCAAAAAAGGGAATATTCCTCCAAGTTTGAAAATCCCTCCAAATGTCTTGTCCTCCAACATGGCATTAAATTCTCTTACATTGTCTCTTACATGTCTCCCGCTTGGCATTTAAGACTCTTTCTTCTCCCTCCAACAAGCCATCTTTTGAATTTCAAACCTCCCTTTCTTTGGCACATTGATCAAAATGTGCAAAACCTTCATCCTCTCACATCTTGACAAGTGGCATCTTGTCATTGGCTCGTGTGTCTTTTGCATTCTTCCATCCTTCTTGTTTATAAATAGAGGCCTCCTCTATTGTATTAATCCTCCACAAGTTTCTCATCTTGACTCCACAACTCAAAAACTTGATCACTTATCATCTTGCATCTTCATCATATATGGAGCTTATAAAAAATGGGTTGGGAAAGGGATATTTTACACATAAAAATAGCACCAATCCCTCTATAAAATGTTGGTTGGATAATTTGAATAATTTTCTATTGTGTTTTGCTTGCTTTCGTGCTTTGTTTTCATTATTCTTGTGTTCAAATGAATTTTATAGGGAGTGGTTTATTTAAATTTACTAAAAATTACTAATGTGGTATGTTTTATATGTTGTAAGTGACAATAAATTCACCTCTCACATTTTGGCACCCACCGTGGTTTGAATAACTGATCTATCATAATATTAGCTTTACTTGTAGAGTATGTGCAGGATCATGATGGGCCAAAAAGTGACAATATGATGGGTATGTGGTTGATGACTATTTTTTAAGCCAAAATTGATGAAATAAAAGAGTTTTTAAAGGAGATTATCATCTTTCCACTAATATAAATTATACTTTACTTTGAATTTATTAAGTAATTATTATTCATTTTCTATTCAAATTACAACTAAAGTCCTTATTGATAGGCTGATTGAAAACCATCAATAGCTTTCAAACAATATCACATTTTTTGAATCCAAAACATGTGTCACATTCTATGCTCGACATACTATAGGATTAAAAAAAGAAAAATTGAATTTCATGAAGTTTTCACCAAGTTAAGGTGGTCAGACATATGATTTTTTATATTTTTTAAAAAGTTGTAATAAAAAAATCATAATTAATTATTTACTTGGAAAAAAATTACAAAAAATATGCATCACATTGGGGCATGAGTCCTCTACTTATATCTAAAATCTTATTAAAATAATTTATCATTTTATTGTGATTAGGGTGGTCAGACAAACACCTACTTCTTATTTTTTTCATGAAATTTAAGTACCACTGCATTGAAATTTAAAATTTTCACCAAATAGATTTTATTTTTTTAAAAAAAAACCTAGTAGTTTAGAAACTACATTCAATTTTCTACAGATTCTATTTTTACATATTTTTGAAATAATATAGATAACCTATTCAAATTTTAATGTCAAGTTGCCTAACTCTGATTTTTCTGAATTTTTTGCCACTTAAGGGCCTATTTTTTCCATGATGATCCTGCACATACCCTGTAGCTTGTTTTGTGGAATTATCTTTCATTATTTATACGCTGATATGTTAATACCATTGTCTCTTCCCATTCAAACTAGTTATAGCTTGTTTGGGTATAAAGTCGTCTTATCAGTTGAATCAATTTTTGTGCTTTGATAGTAATCTATCATTCTATTAATGAATTCTTTTATTGGTTAAACTACGCCTGACTAACAAGTGTAGAAGAAGTTAAAGCTTTTTAATAGACTTAATAACTAATCGATCTCTTTATGCTTTGGAATTGTCTTGTTTATGCCTACACATCATGCCTACATCTAGTAATGAATGCATTCCATTAGCTTGCCGCCTGCAAATCATAATTTCTTGAAGCTTTCTATTGTTTTCTTTTCAAGCTAAGTAATTAAATCCATCGCCTTGCATACCCTTGACTTGGGCTTAGCGGCTTCGTCTACTGGAGTTATGCCCTTAGACTCGGGCTTCGCACATACATTTAGTTTTAAGGCATTTGGTGGCCATGTCCTCATTCATTCATCTCTATCTACCAAATACGATTCATTTGAGCATTAACTCAGACATGTAGAGGGATTACATCAAAGGAATTCACAAGGATTCTTCTAGTTTCCACGCAGCTTCAATGTTGCCCTAGTAGTTCTTTCTAGTGGTAAAGGTAGATGAGATTAGATGACTATTTAAATGAATTGGCACAAATTATTTTCTAAGCTCTTTTACTTTAGAATGATAGCAACCCGTAGCATTCCATAGACAAGAATACAAATGATAGGAAAGAACGAAATTATACTATGAGTTAAATATTGTTCTGACTAGCCATGAATAAATGTTATTTTATATTACACTAATCACGATGAATCCCTAGAATACGTGGATGTTGATACCCTCCTGGTGGAGATTGACGCAAATTCCCAAAACATATATGACTGATGGTACTCACCAAATAGAGGAGTTGTTTGCCATGATTCAGTATTTGAATCACATTTATTTTGATGCCTCGACTTATTTAAGAAGCCATGACTTAGGAGCTACCCTTGATTCACTATGCCTTCTTTAATTGATTCTTTGATTTATGTAGTGGATTACATCTCTCACTATATTTTATGTTGATGGAAATAGATTCTTTCAAATTTGTCGTTGTGTGGCACGACAGAGCCATTAATGGAGCCCACTAATTTATGTAGTGGATTACATCTTTCACTATATTCTATGTTGATGGAAACAAATTCTTTCAAATTTGTAGCTTGGTGGCATGAGAGATACATTAATGGAGCTCGTACGTAATTTAAGTGACTATATTTTACATCTTTCATAGAAAAATTCTTGATTCAAAAAAAAAATAATCAATGCTCTTGCACGAAAAAGAAAAAACTGCCATTTTCCTACTTTTTGTAGCTGTTCAATTCGTTACCACTATGAATACTTGTAACTGGAATGCATAACGTTCCATCTTGTACAAGAAACCCTTGACTTAGGCTTAGCAACATTGACTTGTGAACTTTTTTTATATGATCGACTCTTTTAAGAATAGATTATTATAAATATGAACAAAGACTATTATCAAGCCCTTAATTGTTATTATTGCCTCTTAACAAGTACAAATGCAGTCTATCAAAATTGTGATCTTAATTAAGGGAGGTCATCGGTGAATCATCAAGATTTTACATCATCAACTGACTGATGAAGAAAAGTCTAGGAATATTATACTTGTGCTACATGTTTCCTCCTCAACCGTCAATCTCTCTTTGCTTCATATGGGTCATTGATTTTCATAAAGTTGAAGCATCCTTGGGAAGATCAATTTGCCATGCATTCTTAACTTTAGATCCATTGAATTTTTTTTTCTTAATATGGAGGATTTTATGATTTCTTGCTATTGCATGTACGGTGGCAAAACTTTTAATTCTTATTATTGCCTCTTAACAAGTACAAATGCAGCTATCGAAATCTTGATCTTAATTAAGGGAGGTCATCGGTGATTGGTGGATACATGGAGTCAGAGCCAATAAAGCTGATAGGGCATACTACAATATTTAGTGTTTCAAATCTCAAACTAATGTTGATTTAGTAGATAGGGACAGTGACATCTTTATTTTTTCATGAAAACTTAAAACTTTGGCCGCTCATTTACTCAGACCCTTATTATGCAGATATTTAGTTGATGTGCAATACTTCTTGAGAATCTATTACTACAAAAGGCTTTGCATTTAATTACATTTTTGCATCAAAATTAATATCATTTGCAACAACACAAAAAAATTCCATAATGACAATCACTATGAAATATCATGAATTCAAAAGGTAAAGTTTAGCTATCATTCACTTCATTGTTTTGTTTAGATTAGGTTAGTGATAGATATTAAACATTGTCTTAAAGCACTCTATGTAACATGTCATTGAATTTTCCTCTACAAGTGTAAGTCAATCAACATAGGATCTTTGTTATATCATACTACTATAGTTTTATTGTCAGGAAATTATTGTCAAGAAATCTAATCACATTACACACAATAAAGTAAATATAAATCAACCGATGGTCATTTGATAGCATCCAAGATACAATCTCTCTTGGGAATTACTCACATGTAGGTAATTGACAGTGATAGGTTTCACAAGTATGGCATTCAAAGGGCAGTAGTAGTAGGTTGCCTCTTTATTTTCTTGATAAATGTTTTTTTCTTTTAGTGTTAATTTTCAGCTCATGTTAAATGCAATGTTGTATAAGATTATTTGTGGGTTATCTTATTTATGATAACTTTGTATTGCTTGTAGGTTGGCATTGAAGAATCACAAGCACATTTGAGTTGAAGAATTAGGCATTGAACTTGAGACTTGAAAAATCATTTTTAAATGCTTATTGTAATAGTATAGAGTATTTGTTGTTGCTTTTGTTTTCTGTTTTAGGACAACACACTTTCAGTTTGGATTTAAAATCAATCATTGATTGATTTTTTGGGCTAAAACTGAACATTAGAAGCTCACTAAGCTTTTCGATCTTGTCTAAAATTTGACAAAAAATTTTCACACTTCGTCTTGGTGCTTAAAAAAAAAAGAAATAAATTTTTCCTTTGGAGATTAAAATGAACAAGTGCTTCTTTGTTTTGTAATTACTTACACAAATTAATATCATTAAAAGGATGTATGTGCTTCTCTCGTGCCTCACGATGGTCTTGAGAATCAAAAGGCCTTTTGATGACATTAATTTGAGTAAGGAATTACCCACACACTTCAATTTGGACTTTAAAAATTGAAGAAATCTTGCAAGTGTGAGTGGAGCATATTTCATACATTCTCTCTCTTTGGTTCACAACAAAGATTGATCAAGTTACAAATATTTTTGTTTGCTTTTGTTTATCTTAGAGGGCCTACCTTGTGGGAAAAATTAATCACCCAAGGGAATGAACCAACTGGGAACACGCTAAAGCCAAGCGACTTCCACCTAGGATATAAGTGTGGATATTGGAACAAAGGAAATATCACAGGGATTATTTTGATGATAAGGGAAGCAATAGCCTCTTGCCACATAGATGGTCCCCCATGAATGGAATGCCCACATTAAAACCTCTTGTTTAGAAAGGCCAAAATCCTTATCTATTTGTTGGTGTAAGAACGGTTGTTCTGAAGCCACCCCAAATTTTTACGGCTTTTAGTAGTTATGGAAAGTATGCCATGGGATATTCACGGATATTGATGCTTGGGTGACCTGAGAAGTGAGTGCACTATAAGGGGGAGCCTACGTGGTCAAGCATCTAACTATCTGTTGAAATTAGGCATATCTGGACTTGTCCAAGTGGAGACTCAACAAATATTGTCTCAAATATCCATAGGGTTGTGCATGTTCTTGAAATAAACACACTTTGCTTTATCAAAAAAATTAGAAAACAAACATTTAACATGAGCACCGAATTTCAAAACCTTTAGGAAAAGCAAATACCCTTGAACAAATTTGCATGCTATTTTTTCCCTTGAGATTCGTATACTTAGAGGCTTCTAAGCATTTGGATTTCATCTCAATTTCCTCCTACTAAAGTCAACAATAGGTAACCTTTCCCTTGATTTCCTTAATTTCCACATAATGCATTTTGTGGGATAAAAGTTTGTTGGTGTGGAGCCTGATTAGTCTCCAAGTGGGAGATTGTTGGCATTTGGCGACTGATCATGCTATACTGTATTTTGCGTCATCACTGAAAAAGGAAAAAATCAATGAAAAAAGAAAAAACCTGACTTTTCAGAACCTGAATCTGGAAGCTTCTAAGCTTGTTAAAAATGGGTTCGGATGTGGGTTATAGGATGATTGAAAAATGCATTATTCACAAGATTGCATTAGGTTTTGCAATCGGATAATAAAATCATTGGATGGATGTGCAGCCAGTGGATGTAGCCCGCATTGGGTGAACCACGCAACTCCTTTGTGTTATAATTTATTCTATGTGTGTTTAGCTTTCTATTTATTACTCAAATCTACATTTAATTGTTAGATATCTTCATTTCTAATCCTAAACTAGTGGTATCCGAAAGGAGGTTGTAAGTTTTTGATTATCGTCTATAGGAAGGTCTCACAGTTGAGTGGGAGTAATGGCAGAAGAGGGTAAGAAGGTTCAAAATTTTAATGGGAAGAACTATTAGTTATGGAAGATGCAGATGGAGGACTATCTCTATCAGAAGGATTTATGGCGGCCATTGGAAGGGAAAACCACGAAACCCCAAGCAATGTCTGATGAGGACTGGGAGATTTTGGATAGAAAGGCTCTTGGCAAGATTTGTTTATGCCCCGGCACAATTGGTATGTTCAATATTATAATAGAAAAATACAACTCAAGAGTTGATGGAAACTCAAGGCTATATGTAAACTTTCTTCCCTTGAATAAGGTATTTCTTATGAAGCCGCTTATTACCATGAAAAATGGTAGAAGGTGGGTCAATTATTGATCATTTAAATGAGTTTAATACAGTCACCAGTCAATTAACTTCTATAAACATAAAATATGGTGAAGAAGTTAGGACTCTTTTGATTATGTGTTCTTTGCCTGAAAGCTAGAATAGTTTGGTAATGGCTATTAGCAATTTTGTTTCTGGTTCGAATACATTGAAGTTTGATGATTGTTGGTGTTATTTTTGAGCCGCATCATAGGAAAAGCTCAAGTGGAACATCCACATCAGGCAATGTTTTGAATGCAGAAAGCAAGGGCAGAAAAAAGGAGAGAGGAAACAATTCCAGAAATCGTGGGAAGTCACAAGGAAAATCAAAGGAAAAAATGTCCCAATCTAGAGACAAAAGGGATTGTTGGTACTGTGGTAAGCTGGGTCATTTAAAGAAAGATTGTTGATCTCAGAAAAATAAAGGAGACAAAAAGGAAGGAAGTAAAGAGAAAATGTGGTAATAATAAATCTAATGAGGATGCTTTGATTCTTTCCCTTGATAATGCTGATGATTCTTGGGTGTTAGATTCAGGGGCTTCATTTCCTGCTACCCCACATAGAAGTTATTTTCTTGATTATGTCCAAGGGGATTTTGGGCTGGTTTATTTAGGAGATAACGAACCCTATCAGATTGTTGGAAAGGGAAGAATCAAGATTAAGTTACAGAATGGGAATAATTGGCTACTACATGAGGTAAGGCATGTTCCAAAGCTAATTATAAATTTAATTTCAGCA
>VDFB02392036.1:0-40828 GCA_007258455.2 Sequoia sempervirens | reverse complement strand
TTTAGAGGACCAACTTCACGGGGCCATAACTTTTGATCTGGGTGTCTGATTTGCTATTATTGCATATCGTTGGAAAGCTCTTGATGAGCTCTACAACATGTGAACCTATTGTAGGTTGGTTTGTCCACTTTTTGAGCTATTTTGGGGCCTCTAAAGTTTTATATCTGAATTTGAAGCTGCATTGGAGAAATTTCTTGGGACATAAACTTTAATTTCTCCCAAACTGTGCAGGGTATTGAGGTAATTCTTTCGTGACCGATTTTTTTTTTCAGTTATGCTCCTTGGGGTAAATTTTTAGGTCGATATGAGCCCGTTTAGGCCGACTTACTAAAAATAGTAAGTGCCCATTTTTTGCTATTTTTATGTCTAACTGACATACACCCCTTAAGTGCCATCATGGGACTCAAAACAATCGAAGACAATAAAGAAAACCATTTTTTTGGGTGATGCAATATTTCCCTACACTCTAGATGCTCCTGCATCAGTTTACCTAGATGATATATTGATATTTAGTAAGACACTAGAAGAGCATTTGATGCATATCATATTTGTTTTTGAAAGGTTGAGGGAAGAAAATTTGCTCATTAACTTGAAAAAATGTAGCTTTATGAAGAGGGAATTGGTATACTTGGGTTTTGTTGTTTCAAGAGAAGGTCTCAAGATGGACCTAGAAAAGGTGAGAGCTGTTTTAGAATGGCCTACACCTAGAAGTACTACCGAGGTGAGATCATTTCATGGTTTGGAAAGATTTTACAGAAAATTTATTAGAGGTTTCAGTAGTATTTGTACACCACTAGTTGAGACCATGAGAGGAGATAAAATAGATTTCGGATGGACTACACGAACAACAAGAAGTTTTGGTTTGTTGAAGGCCAAAGTGACAGAGCAACATGTTTTAGCATTTCCAAACTTCAACAAGGTATTCCAAATTGATTGTGATGTGAGTGGTAATGCAATTGGAGCTGTTCTAAGTCAAGACTGTAAACCCAATGCTTACTTTAGTGAGAAGTTAAATGATGCAAAAAGAAAATATTCAGTGTATAATAATTTTATGCTATTGTACAAGCATTGAAAAAGTGGAGACACTATCTTTTACCTAAGGAGTTTGTTTTATTTATTAATCATCAAGCACTTCAGTATTTGACTAGTCAAGGGAAGTTAAATCAGAGGCATATGAAATGGGTAGAGTTCTTTCAAAGCTATACTTTTTTTTTGAAACATAGGAGTGAGACTTGTCTAACAGGGTTGTGGATGCTTTGAGTAGAAGACAAGGTTTGTTGATTGAAATGCAAGTTGAGGTTGTCAGATTCAATGGGTTGAAGGAGTTGTATGAGGAGGATACATATTTTGGAGAGGCTTGGAAGGCTTGCAAAGAGCCTATTTCTAGTGATAGAACCAAGTGGTTGGATTATTTAATCCAAGATGGTATGTTGTTAAAAGGTAACAAGTTGTGTATTCCTAGAATTTCAATGAGAGTAAATTTGATTAAGGAAAAACATAGTGGAGGACTTGCAGGACATTTCAATTTTGATAAAACCATAGCACTTGTTGGAGAGAAATATTATTGGCCTCAATTATAGCAAGATATCAGAAAATTTGTGCAAGATTGTAGGATTTGTCAGGTAGCAAAAGGAACTAGTCAAAATACAGGTTTATACCAGCCACTACCAGTACCTGAGAGGCCATGGGAGGAGATTAGTATGGATTTTGTTTTGGGTTTGCCAAGGACCCAAAGGGGACATGATTCAATATTTTCTATAGTAGATAGATTTTTCAAGATGGCTAATTGTATTCCATGCAAGAAGACTAATGATGTCATGAATGTTGCAGAATTGTTTTACAGGGAAGTAGTGAGGCTGCATGGTCTTCTGAAGAGCATTGTTTCAGATAGAGATACAAAGTTTGTGGGGTAATTTTGGAGGACATTATGGAAGAATATGAAGACTGATTTGAAGTTTTGTTTAGCCTACCATCCACAAACAAATGGTCAAACAGAGGTGGTAAACAAAAGCTTGGGTAATCTGTTGAGATGCCTAGTTGGAGATAAGCCAAAGGGGTGGGATTTGATTCTACCTCAAGCCAAATTTGCATATAACAACTCAGTGAATAGAAGTACTGGTAAGTATCCATTCCAAATTGTTTATGGAAGCAGCCCAAGAGTTGTTTCAGATCTTAAAAATATAGATAATGTTGATAAGAAGAGTGTGGAAGTAGAGGACTTTGCTGAACACATAAAGAGCATATATGACGAGGTACGAAATCATACAACAAAATGAACTTTTAGTACAAGTCTAAAGCTGATTTGAAGAGGAGACATAAGGAGTGTCAGGTTGGTGATGAGGTAATGGTACACTCGAGAAAATAAATATTTCCGGTTGGTACCTATAACAAATTAAAAATGAAGAAGTTTGGGCCTTGCCGAATTGTGAGTAGGCATGATTCAGGTAATGCATATGAAGTATACTTTCCTTGTGTACTTAATATTTCATCTATATTTAATATTTCTAATCTAAAAAAAATTCATGAAGCTGAAAGTGATGAAGGTACAATAGGTGAAACAATTTATATACTAGCACCTACTTCGGAAGAGGGGAAATAGAGGCAATTTTGGATAGCAAGGTGAGTAGGAGTACAAGGCACAAAAAATACTTTGAGTACTTGGTCAAATGGTTTGGAAGGCCTATTGAGGACTCATCTTGGTTGTCAGATGCTGAAGTTAAACATCTTGGTTACCCTCTTGACAAATGACAAGGTCACTTTTCTTCTACCCTGGGTGTCTAATGCAGGATCATCCAAGGTGTATGGGCAATCCTGTGTCACCAAAAATATTTTAATTTTGCTTTGTTTGATTTTAATAAAGTAATAGGGAATAGGAAAATAATGAATTCATTTGCAACCAAAAAATACCATAATGTGTAGCTAGCTTGATGTACTTGTGAGCTCTTTTAATTGTGTAAATGAATAAGCAATTTAAAATGCATGGTATATAACAAATAATTTATTCCTTCATAGGTTTAATATTTTACTATGTAAACTACTACACATTCCCAATGTGAAGGTAGGAAAAGGTGCCTAGTACCTTATGAAGAAATGTCCAATTGTTCTCCTAGTATGGTGAATTTTTCCTTGGCGACATATGATGAAGCTTTATTTTCCAAAATAATTCTTGTAGTATGCTATCGAAAGAGGAGAATACAAAATTCATATCGCCTATGTGTGCACTTGCTAGCTAATTATTTGCAACTAATAAATAATTTTTTATATTATCTTAAGCTATATTTTAGTCTCTTATTATAATAAATTCTTGTATAGCTAGTTAAATTTTTGTTGGCTATAAACAAATTTCTATTATTTTAATGGCCATGAGTTAAACACAAGAATGGCCATATGCCAAAACAAACAAATTTCCATATTATTTTGTTGCTATAACAATAGGAAAAATAAGAATATTTGTTTTAAGTCAGTTTGTTAGTTGGAGACCTATATTTATAGTCAATTTGTTGTAATCCACAAGTTGTAAAAGATGTATAAATAGAGTAGAAAAAATGTGAGGATAACATGGTGTGCAACAATGAAATAAGGCTGAAAATTAGCGCAAAAATAATGTAACAACAAAAGGAAGGGATAGAATAGTATCTAGAAAATAGAAAAAATGTAGTGTCAGTTAATATAGTCACTATTTAAAATTGCAAAGTGTACACTATATGCTCTATTATAGGAATAATTGTTTACCAACAGTTGGGTAAGTTATTTCTTATAAATATAACTTCCCTCTAAATTTTAGAGGTACAAATCCCTCATTAGATGGAATGTTATTCTTTTCTAAAATTAATATTTACCACATCCGTACTTTTAACCACAAAGTGGTGAAAGGTCAAAACGATAATAATGACTTCATAAAATTTGAGCAAAATTACATTGCAAAAATATGTTAATTCTACCCGTTAAGAAGATAAACTTCATGTAGCATAAAAAATTGTCACCCTTGACAATTTTACACTAGGTTTTTCTCCCCTCGAAGTGCTCAAACCTAATCATGCATTAATTTCCAATTTCATAAACATTCTTGAAAAATCAAATATGGGAAATCAAATTATGAATTTAATATTTTTTCCACGATACTTTTGACTCTAAAAAGCAGGAATCTATTCTAGGGTGCACTATGCCCTAGACCAATATTTTTGGCTCCAAATTTGAATATGACGGTGCCAATAATTTATTATTTAAATTTCCAATTTCAAATGTCGATTATTGGTATTTGGTTTTCAAGAAATTAGAAGAATTGCATATAAATACCTAGTCATTTTCATAATTTTAATATTTAGAAGAAAAAAGGAAAGAAGCAAAAGATAATTAATTCAATTGAGCAAATCAAGTGTCCTCAGAAGTATTCAAGAGTAGCCAAGAGTAGAATTATCAAGATTATTGAAACATTTCATCATTCAAGAATCATGTCATATGTTATGTGAGTTTGTGTTTATAAACTTACATGCATTTTATTTATGTGTACTAACCCTTGTAGGTTTCAAGTCAAGCAAAAATTGATCCTTGAAGGTGATGATTGTGAATTTAGTCTATCTAGGAGATCAGATCTAAGTGGTGAGTTGCAACAAGATTGTCAATTCATTACTTGTTTATCAATTAGCCTCTATCCGACCAAGGATATGTTGAATGCACAAGACAAATAAGAGGGGGAATGAATCAGTTGTACCTTAAAACTTAAAAACCCTCACAAACATTAAGATCCACATTAATTCAATTAACCCTTAATCTGTTAGAGTGATTTATCATGAAACAAGATAATAGAAACAAAATCAAAGCAACACAATACACAACGAAACACTAGATTTATGTGGAAAACCTAAGAAGGGAAAAACCACGGTGAGGATTAGCTCACAATATAAAGTAATATCAACACCGATTACAAAAGGGCTCACTACTAGAGGGCTTAGTGCCCAAAAGAAAGAAAGTCCCATTGTCAAAATAGAATAGAAGATAGAGAAGAGTGTTACAATGAGAAATCCATCTCAATGCAACAAAAAATTCCACCACAACATCACCAACACCTTCCCAGTATTACTAAAGATTGTAGAAACCTTCTACTCATTGCATCCAGTAATCTACTAACACATGAAAGCTTAAACTACACTGCATAAATTCACACCTCACAATTCTGCAATTTGCATCATTTGCATCACACACATCTATCTTATCATCCCTCAACAACTCAAATCATATGTGTACCATCTTTATCCTTGAAAAAATTCTCCAAGGTCGACTATGCACCTCAACCATTCAAATTCAAATTAGGTCAACACCAAAATATTCCTGCAGTGGAAAGGAATGAAGGTGGACCACAACATTGTTGGAAGAATGAAGAAGAATGGCTATCTCTACAGTTTTTTGTTGTCATTGATGTCACCATGTTGTGATTGCAAGTCTAAGTCAGTGCTTGATTTGGTATTTTGGTCTGGTATCTGAATTGGTATACAAGATACACCCTCCAATATTTTAGTCTGTAACCCTTCGCGATTGATAGTTGTTGCTTGCGGTTTTGGGAAATAGTTTTTGGATGTTGAAAGCATGTATGTTCATAATCTCTCATGCTCCAATACTCGTATGGTGAATCGACATTATCCTGTTGATTAATTTTTGCAATTAAGTCTATTTCTAGTGGACTTCATGAATAAGTTATGATATGGTGAATCAATTTTGTTATGCAGATATATGTGTGACCTATCTTAGGTCCATGCCAACATGATGTAGCATGTTGAGCATTTGAATTTATTTTTGTAATATTTTGCAAATACTTGAAGCCGACAATTGGTATTTTTGGTAAACAAGGAAATGCATCTAATTAGGCCAACCTAATTGATGCTTGTAGATGGATCGAGTATATATATTGGAAAGGTTTGAATATTGGATGAGTGTGATCGATGAGGCAGTTGTGAATGTGAAGAAGAAGAAGTGTGAATATGATGATGTGTGTCAAGTCAATTTACTGAGCATCACCAGAACTGTATCAACACTTATTAGGTGCACTCTCATTAGTTCATTTTGGCTGTGAAACCTAATTTTGTTTTGTATTCTTTTTGTAGGCACTGAGCCTCCTTGTAAGAAGTGAGATTTTGTATCTGACGTGAGTCCTCTTCAGGGTAGTGAGCCTTATATATTCGGTTTTGGAACTACTTTATATTGTGAGTTAATCCTCACTGTGGTTTTTCCCTCATTGGGTTTTCCACATAAAATATGGTGTTCATTATGTTGATTTTACTTTTTGTTATCTTCATTTCATGTTCATACTTAATAACATAACAATGTGGTTGTGAAGTTAATAAGTGTTGAAGTTTTGAGTTTAAATTTGGTGACAACTGATTCACCCCTCTCAGTTGTCCTCGCACCTTTTAACAATTGGTATTAGAGTTGGTTCCTTGGTATATAGCTTAATCCAGCTTGAGGAAGATCCTGAAGGTTGATCAGATGGATGATAAAGAAGAACTC
Organism: Sequoia sempervirens; assembly: GCA_007258455.2. Classification (NCBI taxonomy): domain Eukaryota; kingdom Viridiplantae; phylum Streptophyta; class Pinopsida; order Cupressales; family Cupressaceae; genus Sequoia; species Sequoia sempervirens. Next base: position 34,327 of record VDFB02392036.1, on the reverse strand, counting down.
CATGCCGCACTTGAGAATCTTGACAAAGTTGAAAATGAAAACAAAGATCTAAAAGAAAATCTTGAAGATGCAAATGAATGTGTCTAGAAATTGAAAGAACAATTAAATAAATTCAAGGAAAGACATAGAGAAGTGAGTGAGCAACATAAATAAGAGATAATTGGACTGAAAGTGCTTGTAGAAGAAAAGAAGAGAATTGAAGAATGTCTTAATACAATGTTGCAGAACAAATCTGATGAATTCTCTAAAATTGAACAGGAGGTAGTAAACTTGAGAGTAGAACTAGAGAAGGAAAAACTATATGAGAACAATTTTAGATCTAGCTTTGACCAGGTTGAAGAACTGCTTGTAGGACAAAAATAGAGTAAAGACAAAGGTGGATTAGGAAATGAAACATGTGAAATTTCAAAGGACAATCAAAAGACTCAAGACAAAGGGAAGAAAAAAATAAATTCAAGAAATTTTGCAAAGAGACCGCCTGTGAGACCGCCTAATGCATAGAGGTATCCATCTTTCAATGGTATTTGCTTTTTCTGTAGTAAATATGGTCACAAGGAAACAGAATGCAGGAGCAGGATGAATCAATTTCTTGGTTCTTTCTCTGGAAAATGTTTTTCATACAAAAGGGTTGGACATAAATCTATTGAATGCAGATCTCAAGTGAGAATGATCAATCGAGTGATGATGAATAAGGTTAATGGAGGTAGAATGAATCAATATTTTAATGGCTACTGCTATACCTACAACAAATTTGGACATAAAGCAAATCAATGTAGATCAAGAAGTAATGGAGGTCAGACTAATTAGAAAAGTGTTGTCTACTATAATTGTAACAAACCTGGACATGTCTCAAAGGTTTGCAAAAGTAAGAAGGGAAAGCGGTTTGCTCTGATAGAGAAGAATGATCCGGTAAAGAAGATCGACAAAGAAGAGATGAAGCAAGAGATGAATAAGATATGGAAGAAGAAAGAAGAAGGAGAACCTGAAACTGTTGATGTGTCTATGCCCTCATCTGGTACAGACAATTCCTCTGGGAATTAGACCTAGCATGGTCTTAGGGGGAGCATTATCAGAAAATTGTAAAAATTCCCTGGATGAATAAAGTATCAGAGGCTGGCATGAGGATGTAATGTGAAGAATAAATAAATAGAGGTTTTGGAAAAGAAACCGGAAGAAAACATGTTGGCATGCTAATTTGAGGATCGAATTAGGGTTTTCTGTGTTGAGAAGAATTTTTTAGTAGCTTTTTGATGTCTATTGAACTTAATGCAAATGATGGCAAATCGATGGTGTCTAAGGTAAAACTTGTAAGTCTTTTTGATCATTTGAGCACTTGAAGAGTTTGAAAGGCGTCCTGGAGCGATCTCGAAGTGATCTGAAGAAATTCTGAAGAAATTATTACAGAGTCTCATGAATTATTTCACATTACATAGGGGAAGAAGGGAAAAGGAAGGTGTTTCGATTGAACAATAACGAATTCAAGAAAGATAAGCACAAAAATGAACAAAGGATCAAGTGGTGACATTATACTAAAGTTGAAAGGAGTTGAATTGGAAGAATTTGATCATAGGAAGATAAAGGAAATGGAAGTAGGGCTGAAGGAAAATTATTTACAGAGCATAAAAACCCTAGGTATGGATTTATGGGGAGAATTTCCTTGGTTTTTTGATAAAGATTTCATCTTGTTCTTATTGAGTCGATTCAAGAATGACAATATTGTGTTGGAAAAACCCTACCTGATCACAAAAGATGCGATCAAAGCGATTACTAGCTTATACAATGTTGGGGATCTCCCTAGAAAGAAAACCGTGAAATACAAAGATGTGGAGGAACTGACTGGCATTAATAAAGACCCTCGAGCTCTATTGATAAACACTCTTGTGGATATCGTTGTAAGGTATGTTGTGTACGACATTTCCTATATAATCTATTTCAGAAATCGTGAAGGCTCAACTTTGGCTATTGTTGTATATATTGCACATATGATGGTTAAGGAAAACAAATAGTTTGATCTGTGTAGCCTATTACTTGAAAAACTAACTGAGAATGCCCAAATTTTGTTGGTTGAGGGTTACCCTTTTCAGTTTGGATCTTTGTTTGTGTGCTTGACTTTGTACTTTTTGAACTCACTACCAGGAAAAGAAAATGTTGAGTGGGAGACCTGTATTCTAGTTGGAATTTTTTTTTACAGATACTTGGAATCGTTGGACAATGTAAGTGTTTGCAGAACATATTTCATATCCTTAAAGACAAATCTATGCTCTGGTATGTCAGTACCTAGTTAATTTGAAGTGGGTTCATCCTCCGGTAAGAAAGAATTGGAAGTTATCATTGGTGAGTCCCCTTCAGAACCTAAAAAGAGGAAAACTACTGTAACAAATGTCTCGAAAGAAAAGAAGAATGAAGAAGAATTTTTGTTTGGATCTATCTCCTTTGATCTAAAGGATATACTGATGTTACTGCACAAGAGTGAAATGAAGAAGATTGGTGAAATTTGGAATGCATGCTCTCTAATTGAGAAACTTAAAATTGATGATGTGTTGATTGATCATTTGCTTAATAAGGGTATTTTAGTTTTAGATGTGTCAGATTCTTTGTTGGATGATCTAGTAGAGATTATTGCAGAGAACATTATTGGAAGGACCCGAAGGACATAAGTTCAAGGCTATGCTTGAAAGAAGATGTAACAAAGCAAAACAAGTGTTGTTTAAACACATGAATGAGACAAAAGAATGTATCAAAGAAATATCTGACATCTACTGATATTGTCTCTGATGGCTAGCAGTTGTTGACAATTTCAGAAGCAGAATTGAAGCTATTAAAGTTGAGATGAATAGTATTGGAAAGAATTTTGATTTCTTCAAATACAGGGATGGAAAATAGAGAATAAGAATTGGTGAATAGCGGGTGGAATTGCTAACTACTTAGAGCAAAGAGAAGATATGGTTAGAACCTTCTAGTTGGTTAAGGAAGTTACTGAGGTTCAGTTGGATCATCTCTCCAAAATTCTCTTTGATGCAGAAAATTGTGAACAACTGTGTTTGTCTTCTGATCAAACATCCTCCTTTATGCAGTTATCTTTGTTGGAAGCTATGAGTGCAAGAATGAATTCGGTTGTGCTTGCATGGAATAGGATTCTTTCGATTATAAGAGAGAGGTACAAGAAAATATTTCATGTAAAAAGTTTCATTCTTGTTTGAATGTTTGAAATGGAAGTTGGAACTTATGTGTATATACAAGGTCATCGTATACATACATTTACATCCTAATTTTTGGTCGCCCTTTACCATTGATGTTAAAGGGGGAGAGAGTCATGTGAGCAAGGAGAGAGTTATGCTAAGGTGATAGGAGGAGAGAATGTTGTGTTTTGAAATTTTGGTACATGTTGCCATCAAAGACAAAGCGGGAGATTGTTGGAAGAATGAAGAAGAATGGCTATCTCTACAGTTTTGTGTTGTCATTGATGTCACCATGTTGTGATTGCAAGTCTAAGTCAGTGCTTGATCTGGTATTTTGGTCTGGTATCTGAACCGATATATAAGCTACACCCTTTGGTATTTTAGTTTGCAACCCTTCGTGGTTGATAGTTGTTGCTTATGGTTTTGGGAAACAATTTTTGGATGTTGAAAGCATGTATGTTCAAAATATCTTGTGCTCAGGTACTCGTATGGCGAATCGACATTATCATGTTGATTACTTTTTGCAATTAAGTCTATTTCTAGCCGACTTCATGAATAAGTTGTGATATGGTGAATCAATTTTGTTATGCAGATATATGTGTGACCTATCTTAGGTCCATGCCGACATGATGTAGCATGTTGAGCATTTGAATTTATTTTTGTAATATTTTGCAAATACTTGAAGCCGATAGTCGGTATTTTTGGTAAACAAAAAAATGCATCTAATTAGGATGACCTAATTGATGCTTGCGGATGGATCGAGTATATATATTAGATAGGTTTGAAGATTAGATGAGTGTGATCGATGAGGCAATTGTGAATGTCAAGAAGAAGAAGTACGAATATGATGAAGTGTTTCAAGTCAGTTTACTGAGCATCATCAGAATTGTATCAGCACTTATTAGGTGCACTCTCATCAATTCATTTTTGGCTGTGAAGCCTAATTTTGTTTTGTAATATTTTGTAGAGGAGCCTCCTTGTAAGCAGTGAGCTTTTGTATCTGGACAGTGAGTCCTCTTCAAGTTAGTGAGCCCTTGGCAGTGAGCCTTATATATTTGGTTTTGGAACTACTTTATATTGTGAGTTAATCCTCACTGTGGTTTTTCCCTCATTGGGTTTTCCACGTAAAATCTAGTGTTCATTATGTTGATTTTACTTTCTACTATCTACATTTCAAGTTCATACTTAATAATAGAACAATGTGGTTGTGAAGTTAATAAGTGTTGAAGTTTTGAGTTTAAATTTGGTGACAATTGATTCACCCCCCCTCTCAGTTGTCCTATTCCTTTTAACAAACACACCTTAACTAGGACCTAAATTCATTCATACATGCCACACCACACTTCCATAAACACCGAAGCAACTCCACAATTAGTGTAAACACCCAAGGTTAGCCGAACCTGTGTTAACACCATTAAAATTTAAGTACACACTTCCTCAATCCAAAGATGACTTTCAAACAACACATAACACTTGAACATAATCTAGAATATTCTACAAACATCTTGGAAACCAAAAAAAATCTTTGCAACAACTTTCACTTGAAGAATGTACATACCTAGTATACTCAAATAATTCTGTCATACACTGCAACTCAAGAAACCAACTTCTGAAGCACCAAACATCAAACAACTTCAACTAAAGAAAGATACAAACACTATCAACACTCTTCCAAATATGCAAGACCTAAAGCCACTCTGTAGAGAAATGCACAGCAAAATCATTTCTCCCAGACACCTCTACAATACACAGTTCACAGACTAGTGAACATAACTTCCTCTACACAACGATCCAACACACCAAATTTTGGATGCAACACCTATTAACACCTTTGATCAACATATCCAAACCACACAAGCAAATTTTCAGCATAGAAGAAATGTGGAGCCAAACCAGAACTCTACTCTACAACACAAAACACCATTGCAACACATTGTTTCCTCTTTTTATTCAAATTTCCTCAAAAGCACTTAGAAACCAAGCACTAGAGGCACATCCTCAACATCTTCAACACTTCCTCATCACCACCAAGCCAACTAAATCCTAGAAACTCAACTATATATCCATATGCAGAAGCTTATCAAAATAACACTAGAGGTTGACATCAATGGCTACTAATGACAACATAATGCAAGTAATCAAAGCATCATCAAAGACAACATCAACTCAATACCAACTGTGCATCCTTGCAACAATATCCTGCTCATGCATTTGACACCAATGACAACACCAACTTCATATACTTGCAACAATCTCCCCCTTTGTCATTATGGCAACACATGATGTGAAAAACTATCAACAACAAACACAACAACTGTGATCATCAATAATTTTTATCTATACCAACTCATTCTAATTCATACCAACTCATTATCTCTTTTCTCCCCCTTACACAACTAACTCATTACTTTATCTCTCCCTTTTTTAACTAACACTTTTCTTTTTCATATTGTTCTCTCCCTCTTTTTGGCTTGTATTTTTCACATGACTCTCTCCCCCTTTGACATCAATGGAAAAGGGAAAAATATTTCCATCACTCATTCTCCCCCTTTCACCATTTCTCTTCAACTTCCTTTCATTTACTGCTCTACATACTCCCCCTTAAGAGCACACACCAATATGCATCAATAAAAAAACACTACATAATGGAAACTCTCACTCATCCTTACTGCAACAACCAATAATGCTACTACCTACTCCCCCTGAGAGGCAACCACCAACATCAGTCCAGGCCAAAGAATGAATCTTGAGATCCACTAGACTGATGCATCTCCTTATGCATCTAGTTAAAATGAGGGGGAACAAGCCCCAACTTCTCTTGGAGATACTTAAAAGTATCCTTAGGAAGGGCCTTAGTGAATATGTCAACAACCTGATCCTTTATAGTCACATATTCAAGCTTCATTTCATTCTCTACAACCTTATATCTCAAAAAGTGATATCGAATTGAGATAAGCTTTGTCCTTGAATGCATTAATGGATTCTTTGATAGATTGATAGAACTTGTATTATCATAGAAGATAAAAATTGGTTCATCATATACAACTCTAATATCCTTTAATGTTTTCCTCATCCACAACACTTGTGTGCAACAAGATGCTTCTACAATGTATTATGCTTCTGCAGTAGATAAAGAAACTAAATCTTGTTTCTTGCTTAGCCATGACACCAATCTGCATCCAAGAAAGAATGCATCACTACTTGTAATTTTCTTGTCATCTACACAACTAAACCAATTTGCATCTGTGTAAATAGTCAAAGTAAATTCAATATCCTTTAGATACCTCAAGCCATGATCTAGAGTGTTCTTCAAGTATCTAAATATCCTCTTCATTGCTGCAACATGTGAATCTCTAGGATCTTCTTGAAATCTAGCCACAAGACAAACTGCATGCATGATATTCAGTCTAGTTGAAATTGGATATAGCAATCCTTCAATCATTGATCTATACATACTCTAATCAACCTTAGGAGATTCATCATTCTTTCTTAGCTTGCAACTAGTAACCATAGGGGTACATACCGGTTTAGAATCTTCCATTCCAAACTTCTTCAAAATTTCCTTGACATACTTTGATTGTGAAATGAAAATACCTTTATTTGTTTGATTCATTTGTAGCCACAGGAAGAAGTTCATCTCCCCAAACATTGACATTTAAAATTCTTTCTGCATCTCTTCTACAAATTTCTTACACATAGCTTCATTTCCTCCAAAAATTATGTTATCAACATACACAACCACAATCAAGATTTGATCTTTTTTAACTTTGAAGTAGAGATTGCTATTTGCGGTACCTTTATTGAATCCTTGCTATAACAAGTACTTGACTAACCTTGCATACCAAGCTATGGGAGCTTACTTCAACCCATATAATACCTTTTTTAATTTGCAAACCATATCTAGTTTATCTGATAATTGAAATACTTCTAGTTTTTCTATGTATACTTCTTCCAATTCACCATTCAAGAAAGCAGAATTCACATCCATTTGATAAAATTTGAAATCCTTATGTCCTACAAAAGCCAAAAACATCTTGATAGCTTTCATTCTTTCCACCAGAGCAAATGTTTCCTCAAATTCTATTCCTTCTACTTGTGAGTAGACTTTACACACAAGCCTTGCCTTGTTTCTTACCACTTCTCCACTCTCATTTAGTTTGTTTTGAAATACCCACTTAGTTCTAATCACATTCTTGTTTGTTGGTCTTGGGACAAGTTCCCAAGTCTGATTCTTCTCAATCTATATTAGTTCTTCTTCCATAGCCCTGATTCAATCACTGTTTTGGGTTCAACTTCAGAAAGTAAACGTATATTTACATGTTCTTCAACAACTTTCCTTCTTGTCTATACACCTTTGATCTTATCACCAATGATCTGTTCTTCAGAATGATTCTTTTGCACATACTTAGGAGTTTTAGGAATATTTTCCAGAGCTTCTTTCTCTTCAATCTGCACTTCTTTTTCCTTAGCTTTTTCTTCTTCTCTGCAAGAGGACTCATTTGATTCATATCCATCTATCACCACTAAATTATTTTGTAGGTCTTCATCAACCTTGACACTTGCATTCTCAACAATATTTCTTAGCCTCTTGTTGTAGCACCGGTAAGCTTTTCTTTTAGTAGAATATCCAAGGAAGATAACTTCATTAGATCTTGCCTCAAACTTTCCTAAGTTTTCTTCATCTCTTTTGATATATCATTTGCTTCCAAACACTCTGAAGTATTTCACAGTAGGAATCCTTCCCTACCATAGCTCATAAGGAATCTTTGTGTTGTTTTCTCTTGCTTGCACTCTATTAATTATGTAAACAATAGTATGAATTGCTTCTCTCTAGTAGGCTTCCAATAGATTTTCTTATTTCATCATTGTCCTTGTAGCTTCTTGAACAGTCATGTTCTTTCTTTCAACCACTCCATTTTGTTGTGGAGTCCTAGGGGCAAATAAATGCCTCTTTATTCCATGATTCTCACAAAATATATTGAACTCATTGGAGGTGAACTCTCAACCTCTGCCAGACCTCAAGCACTTGATTTTTATATCCATTTCATTCTCAACCATAACTTTGAATTCTTTAAACTTATCTAGGGCTTCTGATCTTTCTTTGAGAGAAGTAACCCATGTCATTCTAGAATAATCATCAATCAATAGCATGAAATACTTGTCACCTTGAAGACTTATTACTATGGTAGGACCACAAATATTTATATGCACCAATTCCAATAGTCCGATAGAGGATTGTTCTTTGACTTTGAAACTTCTTCTTACTTGCTTTCCAACTCAACATTCCTTACAAACAACATTGATAGGCTTTGTAATTGTTGGCAGATCTCTCACAGCTTGAACTAAACTTATTCCCACTAGGATATCAAAATTGACGTGACACATTCTTCTATGCCATAGCCAACTCTCATTGATCTGAGTCATGAAACAATAACCATCAACACCTTTAAGTTGATAGACATTTCCATCTATTCTTCTTCCAACAACAATCATAGTTCTAGAGCCTTTTTTGATCTCATAGCCATCATCTTGAAACATAAGATTGTATCCTTTGTGACACATTTGTCTAACACTCAAGAGGTTATTTCTTAAACCCTTAACATAAAGAACATCATCAGCGTTATGATTTCCATAAAAACTAATTGAACATTTTCCACATATCTTACTAGATGTATCATCACCAAACCTAACAATTCATCCTTCATATTTTTCAAGTTTAACAAACTTACTCTTATCACCGGTCATATGATTAGAGAATCCACTATCAATGATCTTGAAGTTCTTCTCCTATCTAGCATGAAAAGCATACACCAAAGTGCCTTCAGAATTAGTACTTGCTTCCAGGGCACTTTCCTTCACACATCTCTCGGAGTTAGTAGAATTAGTTTCATCTTTTAAAGCCACGAACAAGAATTCACCATCCTCATCATCCCCATAATCAAATTCATCATTAGATATACTTGCATATTCTCTAACATAATAACTTTTCTTAATCATCTTACCATTGTTCTCCCTATTTTTGTCATTCAAAGCTCTATTTGGACATCTTGAAGGATAATGACATATCTTTCCACAACTGAAAATTTTGAAAGGAAACTTACCTCTATACTTTCCAATACCCTTTTTCATTCTTCTCACAAAGTTAGCTTCCACATCATCAAGATCCTCCTGCTTTGATTCTGCAGTCTTCTCTAATTTACCAGCCTTAAAAATAGTCTGAACTTTTGCATTACTTGTACCAAATTATCTCATTTCAAAAGTAGTTAAAGAACCATACAACTGATATTTGGTATATTGGTTCAAATTTTGTAATTCCTCAATATCATAAACTTTATGACTATAAAATTTAGAAAGAGTTTGAAGTACCTTATTTACCACTTCTTCTTTTAGTTCTCCACCAAGACCTCTAATATTTTTGACAACTTCATCCACCTTCTGCAAGTAGCTTGTGATGTTTTCATCTTCAGACATATGCAGGGTCTCAAACATGATCTTTAGATTCTACATTTTAGCTTGCTTGACCTTATCATCTCCTTCATAAATTCTTTCTAGCTTTACCCAAATTTCTCTAGCAGTTTCCAAATTCATAACTCTCACCAATTCATAATTAGAAAGACCACTTAAGAGAGTATACCTTGCTTTACTATTATTTTCATAGGCCGTCATCTCATCATCAGTCTTTGGACCATTTGTAGGTATAGTATATCTAGTCTCAAAAGACTTCTAGATTTCAAATCCAAGAGAAAAAAAAAAAAAAACCTTCCATCCTTGTCTTCCAGAATGCATAATATGATTCATCAAACAAAGGAACATCTTTCTTGTGTGCCATCCTAGATCTACCTCAAACGGTTAAGATTTCTTCCAAGGAACCTTGCTCTAATACAAATTATTGAATGCACAAGATTGTAACTAAGAGGGGGGGTGAATCAGTTGTACCTTAAAACTTCAAAACCCTCAAAAACATTCAAATCCACATTAATTCAATTAACCCTTAATCTGTTAGAGTGACTAATCATGAAAGCATATAACAAAAACAAAATCCAAGAAACACAATGCACAATGAAACACCAGATTTACGTGGTAAACCCAAGAAGGGAAGAACCATGATGAGGATTAGCTCATAATATAAAGTAATATCAGCACCAATTACAAAAGGGCTCACTACCCAAAAGAAATAAAGGCTTACTGTCATAATAGAAAATAAGATATAGAAGAGTGTTACAATGAGAAATCCATCTCAATGCAACAAAAAAGTCCATCATAGCATCGCCAACACCTTCACAGTCTTACTGAAGATTCTAGACACCTTCTGCTCACTGGATCTAGTAATCTAACACATGAAATCTTGCACTGCATTGCACAAATTCATACCTAAAAAATCTAAAATTCGCATCATTCGCATCACACACATCTATCTTATCACCCCTCAACAAATCAACTCATATTTATACCATCTTCATCCTTGAAAACATTCTCCAAGGTCGTTTATGCACCTCAATCGTGCAAATTCAAATTAGGTTGGCACCAAAACATTCCACGATGGAAAGGAATGAAGGAAGACCACAACACACCTTAGCTAGGACCTAAATCCACTCATACATGCCACACCACGCTTCCACAAACATTGAAGCAACTCCTAATTAGTCCAAAAACCCAAGGTCAGTCGAACCTTTGTTAACACCATTAACATTTGAGTACACGCTTCCTCAAATCCAAAGATGACTCACGAACAACACATCACTTGAACACAATCTAGAATATTCTACAAACATCCTAGAAACCAACAAATTCCTTCACAACAAATTTCACTTGAAGAATTCACACACCTAGTATACTCAAATAATTATTCCATACACTTCAACTCATGAAACTGACTTCCAAAGCACTAAAACTCAAAACAACTTCAACTAAAGAAAATTACAAACACTATCAACACTCTTCCTGATCTGCAAGACTTGAAACCACTCTATGGAGAAATGCGGAGAAAAATCATTTCTCCCAGACACCTATCCAACACACCAAATTTTGGATGCAACACCTCTTAACACCTATGATCAACATATCCAAACCACACAAGCAAATCTTCAACATAGAAGAAATACAGATCCAAACCAGAATGCTAATCTGCAACATAAAACACCACTGCAACACACTATTTCCTCTTTTTATTTAAAATTTCTCAAAAGAACTTGGAAACCAAGCACCAGAGACACATCCTCAGCATCTTCAAAACTTCCTCATCACCACCAAGCCAACTACAATGTAGCAACTCAACCATACATTCATAGGAAGAAGCTTATCAAAGCAACACTAGAGGTTGACATCATAGCTTACTAATGACAACATAATGCAACTAATCAAAGCATCATCAAAGACAATCATACCTATTTTCACTTCGAGCTCAAATAGAGTAATGAAGTTCATCGCTGATAGGTACAAAATTTTCATGTTTTGTTAATTTCATTGATCATCATTGAGATCATCTTACATATGAATCATAGTTTTATTGTGCAAACATTTAAAACAGAAAATTGAGAAAATTTGCATAGTGATGCTTTTATTCATTTTGTAAAAAATGTTGAATCCCACACAAGCCGTGGGAGTAACTTTTGGATTTTTATAATCAAATAAAGAATGCATAACAATGGTATGCTATACAATAAAAATAACGAAAGCATAGGGTAGAAGATGATCCTCATTGCTGGAATGACGAATCGTTGACGGTTGAGGTTCAGTTGTGACGTCCAAGCTAGCTCCATTTCTAGTTTCAGCTCCATTCCCATCCAAAAGCATCTGTAGGAAAGAGAGGTAGAGATAGTCTCTAAGCAATGACGGATCAAATCCTATCATATTCCTATGCTACTAACAGGAATATAAGATACAGTCAATCAGGCATCCATCAGATGATTGAAAAATCAAGAGAAAAAACATAATTCAATGGGAGCTTTCAGCTTCTTTTATTTTGCTAACATGTTTGTTTCAGTGTGCAGGAACAGGTTCATCATGTTCGAGATCATTTCATCAGATATGTGGAGTAAAACGGGCTCCCACAAGGGTTGAGCCCGGCATATCAAAAGGATACACTCTCAAGTTACATACGAGAGTTCATTAATATTGTCAAAACAGTCATCAAAAGAGCTGCTGAAATAAAGAAATAGTCAAATAAGCAGCCTTATTTCAAAGAGATTTCAAAGTATTTAGCAACATTAATTTCAAAATGTAGTAATCTACTCTTGAAGTAGACAGCCTTTGCAAGGTATGGACCATCAATGTCAGAGCTGTTTTTCATCTCCATTTTAAGCTGAAAGTAATCTTGGTGTTTGAAAGAATAATATAATGGCAGCTTATGAGTTCAGCTTATGAGTTAAGTGACAAATGCATTCCAGTCATGGGGAATGATGAAGGTTACAGCTGAATCAAAAGTCCAACTTTGAGTATATGCAAGGAGGCATCAAAATATCAATGGAGCAAGCATGTTTATTTCAAATACCAGATGAGAAATATCAAGACATTAAACACTTAACAGAGGTAATTTGTAGCAGCATCAAGTACAGATTTATAATGAGCAGCAATTACCTAGAACAACAATCATTAAGAGCAGCAACTATGAACAACAATATTTAGCAATATTTAGCAATAAGTGGACAGCCTTGGTAAGGAACAATGCAGCCACAATGTATGGAGCATTATACAAGGAACGATGGAGTCACAATGTCAAGGACAGTCATGAACAGAATGCCTGATATAAAACTGGTAAAGGTAGATGGGCATACATGTTTCAAAAAGCCAAATGATAGTAACCAGCACATGCTCATAATGAAAAGCAGCATTCTCATATTGTGCAGTCAATGCAAATCATCAGCAAGATTTAGCTGATCAAAAGAAATAAAGATATGACAAGAAACAGATTTGTATTCCATAAAAAAAAGAGCATTCATGAATGCTATTGCTGCTACGGAATTAGTAAAGTAAATAAGACTACTGTTATAACATCCATGATAATGAATGACAGATCCAAAAGGAGACAATAGTGTGGAGGAGCTAAATTTAGTGACTTACAGGAACGTCAATGTTGATACATGAGCTGTATTTTTAGAAAATGTATATATGGAGTACATCATTTCAAGCACATCATCGTTATTGAAATTAAATGAAAAGCACAACATTTGCAGTCTTTATTTCAACATTGTGACGTGATCCAATGTTTTGAAATAAAATCACGTAGGAGTATTGAGCTCAATCAGCTACAAAAAAGAAAATGCCCAAAGCTGGGTAAAATACATCACTTTCATAATTGAATGCCTTATTTCAATTACATATTCTCAACTCAGTGACACTCATATGGAGAGATAGCTATTGGTGCTATATGTTGGAACCTTTGTTTTAACATTGCATTATGTGAATCAAAAGAGTAAAAGGGTGATTCAAGCAGTTACTAGTGGAATATGCAAGGTTGCAGCCATGTCAATATACAAGGATTGGGAATGTATGACAGTGAATAATGCATGACAACAAGGTGCAAAGGTAATTAAAGTGTTACAGAACCTGTGCAGTGTCTTCATTCACAGTTGAGGTAGCAATATTAGACATTGGTTGAAATTTTCAAGAGGAAAGTGAAGCATTTTCACGGCTGACATTTCTTGTATCAAAAACGGTAGCATCCATGTATTCACATTCATGCCATAAAGCAGTCTATAGGTAAATGATATAAAAATAGCTTTTGCCACAGAGAGTTTGAACTATATCAACGTTTACAGTATTCGAAATAATAATATAGCAATGGAGAAGCTGCGCTCAGGCAATATTCATGAAAGAGTGGAGATCATATGTAGAATTTTCAGTGATGCACAGAATAAAGGAAAAACCCTCGACCTGGAAAAGAATAAATGGTACCCAGCTGAAAAGATGCAAATGAATAACGAGCACAAGCCCACGGCCTGCTACAGAATAGAGAAAAACCTTCATGGCAGCTATTAAGACCACATAATATCCACAAAATAGTTACATTTTCGTGCAAGCATTATATTTTCTAAAAGAAAACAATGCATCAAGATCTTCAAAAGGAAGATAGCAAATACAGTGAAATCCGAATACCCACATGAAGATAGTTCACAGCCGCGGCCAATAATGATGAACAGCATACAGAGATTTCTTGGCCTGGAGTTTTATTTTAATTAATCTATCAACTCATTTTATACAGGAGAAAATTTCCATTCAACAAAGAAATAAAGGAAAAGATAGAACTTACCATGGCTGAGCTCTCTGTGAGCTTTAAGATTCATAGGTCGAACTGTGCAACAGATATGTACATCAAGCTCGAACCAAGCTCTAATGGCGGCCAAAATATGAATAGATATCAACAGAGTATGAATAGCCGCACTCCAAACAAAAGAAAATGCTCAGTTTTGTGATAAAGAAGAAATTACCACGCATTTTCTGTGGAGATCACTCAGAAAATATCCAGAAGATGTGCAGGTCGAACTTGAAACCCCAAGTTCTCTCCATGGCGGCGCAACTCCAGCCAAAAGTGAAGTGCATAGTGAAAATTGCAAAGTGATTAGGGTTTCATTTTTATTTTCTTTCCTTCTCTACTCACGTGCGGGCTTGGTGACTTTTAATGGGATCTTTTAAGAATAAAATAGAATGATTATGTTTTATTTTCCCATTGTTTCCAAAATTTTACTATCTTGATGTGGTCGCTGTGTAATGTTAGGCCAGTGGTAAAATTTCCACTTAATTTAACATCGAAGGAAAAAATATGCCAAGTATGGTACCAAATGTGAATTTCTTATTAAATGTTAATGTATTGCATTCATATAATGTAAAGTTAATTAATTAAATGATGAAATATAAATCATTTAATTAATTTAACTACTTTTTTTAAAATGCAAACATCAACATTTAGTTATATTCCCAATTATATTATGTGAAACTGTAGGTGCCTTCAAGTTTAGCTTTATTCCTCATATTTATTCGCATTAAATAATTTAAATGAATTAATTAAATGATGCATTATAAATCATTTAATTAATTCATCATCTTAAAATGCGGATAAAGATGTTATGTAAAGCTAAATCACAATTTACTTCAGTTACACATCAGTCAACTGAAGCTTTATCATGAGAAAGATGGACTTTTAAATGTGCATGGGCGGATTGGTAAAAATGAGGCAGTTTTGCATGCATTAGCCCACTTTTTCAGGGATTTTCAGTCCAGTTCGAGTTGCAGATCAGTTACACGCTTTATGATCGCCAGTTTGAGTTGGTGTTCACTCATTTTTGCATGAGTTTGAGCCACTTTTTCAGGGATTTTCACTTGTGCTCGGATTTCACATTGTAATTGTCATCTTTTCACTTTCTGATGACTTTCAGTTACTATTCATGCACTTTGGAGTGCCTTCATTGTATATATTGAAAAAGTTTATCTTTTTCAATCTAGTTCTTGTTTTTCAGCCTTTGCACTTCTGCAAAGCGAATCATCTTGTAACTCAACATTTTTACAGATTAATACAACAGTGTTTTTTACAGGTTCAAATCGTGTTATTGCAGAGAATTCCTTCAAGTTCAGTATTTTAGAATTTGCCTTCAAGTTTCAAGCATCTTTGTCATGTGGGATTGATCGAAGTAATTATTGTGTTGCAGTTTATGAAACCTTTAAATATTTATGTCTCCTTAGTGAATTCTGTATGCATCCAAGTTTAAATCCACTGGTTAAACATTGTGCTAATCAGTAATTGAACAATCTAGTTGTGGAAATCATATTTTCCTTCTGTGATTGTTTCTTTAATAGCCTTTGTTTAAAAATTCAAGTGTTTAAGCTTCCAGATCTAGTTGTGCGTAATGAAAGATCTAGTTGTGCGAATGTAGTGAGTAATTGTTCTGTGAGTTAAGTTTGCATGTTGAATTCTTCGGTGCATCACCATAGTTAAAGTTTCATAGTTTAGAATTCAGACTTAGTCTTTCTACCTCTTTCCCAGCCAAATCAGTTAGTTTTAGGAGGTTTTTCATCAGGGAACCAGCCCTCTCTGGAGATTGATTCTCAAAATTAGGCAACCCACAGGCCTGAGAATCATTACATGTTTCAACAGATTGCTAGATTTAAATAATCGAGTGTTCGGGTGCAATCTGATTGACAACAACAACATCAACTCAATACCAATTGCACATCCTTGTAACAAGCTCCTTCTCATATAGTTGACACGAATGACAACACCAAAACCTATTGAAATCAATGACAACAACAACTACATATACTTGCAATAGGATACACTCTCTTTCATCATAATTTACCATTGCGGAGGTAGAAATACCAACATGAGGTTTTACTTGGGCAAGCCCCTATATGGCACAACCCTTATTTTCCTCTTATGTGTGCAGGTTAAAGATATGAAGTTAGTTGGAGGAATATTGAAGACTATTTGTTCATTCATGCATAAAAAACCCTACAAGTTGAAAAGTAATAGAATCTACATTTTCTCACTAATAGACGAAGTTTCAACAACAACACCTAGAAGATAGAAGCTACAGACTGGTGTCCTGAGGCCTGGATTGTCAGATTTGAAAAAGGACATTCCAGGGTGTACTACGCCCTAGACCTACAAGATCAAGCTCAAATTTATACCTCAAGTGCATATGTGTCTACCCTTTTCACTTTTGGAACTCAATTTTGTCTATCTAAATCCAGTTTATCATAAATCATAATAGATTGTTTCATTTTCATAGTTTACATAATTAGTTCATTTGAATCATTCAAAATTAGTCAACCAACAATCATAAATCAACAACCCATCACATCCACACTCACAAACAAGGATTAGAAGCCCGATCCACCATTTTGACTCTTCCTATTAGGATTTGTAGTCAAGTGGATCTTAGATCATTTCTAATCCTCCAATTGGGAAAGGTGTGATTTAGGACCTAGATCCCTATTCCTAGTCAAATTTTTTTGGTGAACCTGACTATTTCAAACACTAAGATCTTCTGAAATTTGAATTATACCTTGGATTTTTTGCATTAATCATTAGTGCATACATAATTTTCATAAAAAAACATTGAAAAAGAAAAAAATTACATCCAAAAGACATCTAGGGTTAGTTCCAATCATTGCAAAGTGGATCTAGTTCAAGCTTTCATTGATAAATCTACATTAGGTCATTTAAAATCTGAAATCAAATTCTAAAAGTGTTCAAAGCATTCATTTAGGCATCAACATATAGTGGGAAAGAGGAAAAAGTGCATTGTGTTGTTGCAAATTCTTTGAAAGCTTTCATTTTTTTTAGGTTTGTCAAGATAGTAGCATTGAATTTTTGTACTCTACAATATAAAAGTTGTCTTTCCAAGTACATTCATTGATTAAAGATTGTAAAAATTTCTTGCATAATTGTCATTCATATTGTAAAATCACAAATCTATTAAAAAATGGAAATTTATTTATTGTCAGATCTGCACAGTCACAAAATAGGGTACTTAAACACTGTAGAAAACATCTAAAATTTGAAATTAGAAATACCACCTTGCTATTCTAGGGTGCACCATGCCTTAGACTAGGCTATTTTTTCTCAAATTATTATGACAGTAACCTCTCCAGGTTCTCTATCCAGATCTATTTTTTTCGTTCTCTGCACTGTAACAGTTTGTACCCAAGTGCATATATTTGTTAAGCATAAAAATTATCATAATGTCTGAATGCTTTAGTAAAATATTATCTTCTTTGAAATATTTGGTTGATGTTCCATGTTGTGTGTTTGGAAATGACTCCTTCATATGATGAGATCCATAATCCTTCATCTCCCAATGCATATTTTTATAATGAGGATATCTTGAGGCAAGAGGAAGCAATCATGGATGAATTATTAAACAAAACAATACCTAATTTTGAAAATAACATTGTCCTTTATCCTTCACCAACATGGTCTACTCATCCTAATCAACAATTAGCAACACCTACCATACCTCCACTGGGCATATTTTCCAACTCACATAAAGAAAGTGATTTACAATTCATACCTCGACAAATACGCATGAAATTATTTATTGATGACAACCAAGATGAGCTCATACAACCAAGTGATCCTCCATCCTATGAAAACAAAGAAATTAACACAACCATAAATTTAGAAGTATGATGTGGACAAGGATTCAAAATTATTGCTAAACAAGGATGTGATATAAAAAATGAGCATGACATTCACATCCTCTTGGAACAAATAGCATTTGAAGATACAAAAGTAATAGGGTATCAAGGCCCTCCACCTTTACATTAAGCATTCACTCCATCCTTCAAACCACATAAACCTCATAGACCCATTAGAATGGGCCTAATATCCACTCTATATCCTTTTTTTGAAACTGAGTGTACCTTACAAACACTTACAATTGGAGTTCATTAAAATACCTCCTATGCAAGAAAGAAGAGACACTCAAAGAAAGAATAAAAATGCATCCTTTTGTGTGCATCATAGATAATTTGGTCATACTACTGATGAATGTTGTACCTTAAAGAAAATATTAGATAACCTAGATCCTTGTAAGGATGGCTATGATAACATGATAGACTAAATAGCTATAGCTTTGCTCCTTGCTATGTGGTAGTTTTAGTATCATTAGATACTCATTACCATGCATGGGGGCACAAGATATTTTTGTGAAATCATATTCTATTATTAAGGAGCAAGGTAATATAATCCATATAGGCTCACTTTCACCCTTACACTTGGGGTCAACAATAGTTAGCCTTGTATAAAGTGTATTCCTTTAAAAAAGGTATCCTTTGTATCCCATTTATCTCCTAAGAATATTAGTGTAGCAAGTACACTAACATTTTAAGGGGGGAATATTACCTCACATACTACAATTATCAAGTAAAATGGTCCCTTTGTAGTCGTGATATTGTCTATCCTCTAAAGGTGTGGCCCTGTTTATCATGTTGTGTCATCTTTAGCAGTAATATCACTTGGATATTCACTAAAGCGAGATCTACGCAATCCATGTTATGTTCTCTTTTGTGGTGGTATTAGGCTTGATACCTTCTAAAAGTGTAACTTTTATGGCATGTTATGTCCCCTTTGCGGTAGTACTACGCTTGGTATTCCCTAAGGTGTGACCCTTCATTCCATGATTTGTCCCCTCTTAGCGGTGGTGTCATGTATGATACCCCTCCAAGGTGTGACCTTCCATATATTGAGTAGTGTCCCTACACCCTTTGTGAAAGATATATCTAGTATTCCTTCTAAAGTTGTAAACATATCGACTTTCTTATGAAATACTCATGTATGAGCATGTTAAACAATAGGGTTGTGTGAATTTTATCTGGGTATTTGGGGAATTGTGTGTTAAAATAGCAATGTAGGCTTTGAAAAAATCATTTGGTGCATCACCTTAGGAAAAAGTAGGTTCATTTTCATGTTTCCTTCTTACTCTTTTCCTTAGCATCATTAGTTGACTTAGTTTAGGTGATACCAAGGGGAAAAACCCTCTCTAGAGGCTCTCTTTTGTCATAGGTGACCCACAAACGTGGAAGAGATCCAATGTTTCGCAAGTAAGCTAAGCTTTTACAACTTAGCAAGGGTGCATACTTAGGTGATAATAGTTTGACCAGATATATCTTTCATAAATAAAGAGTGTAAACATCAGTGACAACTTATGACTTGTATAAGACATGCTTTCTGCTTAAAGGTGTTGAAATGAGACACCAAACTTGAGCATTTACACATAAAATCATAGAAATAAGTATCAATAATTCATACACACAATGACACAGCCATTGAGAAGGCAAAAAACATTAAATTTTATTGATAAAATAGGTGCTTACACAAATGTAAAAGTTTGAAAGTGAGCTACATCTGTTGTCTCAGCTTGAAATAACTTGAAAAACTAGTTACAATACATGCCAAGAGAGAAAAGAACTAGTGAAAAAACTACCTAAGGCTTGCCTTTATGTTGTTCAACAACTTACAAAAAGATATGAACATGTGTGGAAGAGAAAAGGATAAGTCTTCACTTCATCTTGTTGGGTCAAGCTCTTTTGGTCGTCCAAAACAATAATGCCTACTTTTCAGCGCCTCAAACGACTCCAAAAGGTTTTTTGAGTGGTGGAAAATACTTTCCTTGACCCCTTCTACCATCAAAGAACTTAAAATAGCTCCTAAAATCCTGTAACTGCTTCAAAACTAGGTCAAACTGCCTCCTATATCCTTGTCATTTGTTTGCACAACCACCAAACTACCCTATATGCTTGGAAGGGACAATAATCATGCATTAACTATCTCCTAAATATGTT
Organism: Sequoia sempervirens; assembly: GCA_007258455.2. Lineage (NCBI taxonomy): Eukaryota > Viridiplantae > Streptophyta > Pinopsida > Cupressales > Cupressaceae > Sequoia > Sequoia sempervirens. Next base: position 13,871 of record VDFB02392036.1, on the reverse strand, counting down.
CTCAACTACCACATAGACATTGTCTTCTTCCATAGTCAACATATTTCACAGCCATCACAAGTAGGACATGTTGGGATTGATGAAACATTAGTTTGCATATTTGTATGCACACTCAAGAGATCCATGGATATCAAGCAAATGGAAGTTTATAAAGAACAACATATGAATCTAGAGACAATCATGATATAATAAGGAAAACCTACAGGTGGTTGTTCCTTTTGATTTCACTGTCTAATGACTGAGTTCCTCTCCTTCCTATTCTCTTTTGATGGTTGTGTTGCCCTTGATCTGTCCAAGGTTTTCTTCATCCATGAATTCTTCACACTGTCATATTTTTCTTTGATATGTTCTCAACTTTTGGGATTTCTCCTTTAAATCTTTCACAAGAAATATCATTATTGTCCTCTTTAGATGATCTCACCTTTCTTCTCATTAATTTTCCTTTATGACTGTACATGTATGGGTTGTCATCTCTCTTGAAGCATGACATGTCTTTCTCTATTCATGCCACTATGACACCTTTGTTTCATTTTCATGTTTCCTTCTTACTCTTTTCCTCGGCATCATTAGTTGACTTAGTTTAGGTGATACCAAGGGAACCAACTCTCTTTGGAGGTTCTCTTCCATCATAGGTGATCCACAAACCTGGAAGAGATCCAATGTTTCACCAGTAAGCTAAGTTTTTGCAACTTAGCAGGGGTGCATACTTAGGTGATAACAGGTTGCTGAGGAAACCCTCCTTGTGAATATTCCCATCCAAGTGGCATATAATTTGACCATTATGGAGGAGGTTGATTATACAATAGATTATTAATAATAAAATAATTTGAAAATAGAGTATTATAAATTAATAGATCTTGAGGGGTACCTCATCGTTGAATCCATGGTTTTTGTTGTACCAGGTAGAATACATGGCCACCTTCATCCTCCAATGTCTTAAATTTTAGTTGGTTATGTTTATCTTCAATTTTGACCACCTTTTTGCATTTTCAGTCTCTCTTCTTTTGGTGACAGTGGGGGAAATATTATGCTAACACTCCTTCTACTTCTTCATTTTTATTCTTGGCCTTTAGAGCATCTAGTTGAATTTCCATGTGGTTTATTATATCCTACTTCATATCTTTTAGTATATTATTGATCTCCATTTGAGACAACATGTAATTTATTTGGTAGTCACTGGTTGCAAGCCTCGTGTCTTCTTTATTGTGGAGCATGAATAATTCCTATATATTTGGTAGAGGTCATCCCATAGACCTTGAGATATATCTCCTCCTCCCATCAAATCTAGAGAATCCATGCAATCCTCATTGACTCCTGATAAAAATATTATTTTAAGAGAATCCTGGGACAAATTATTTTGTTGGGACTTTTGTAAGAAAAAAACATCTCCACATATTTTTCTAAAGTATTGACTTCCTTTTGGGTCATGTGAATGATATCATATCCCCTCATGTCTCCTCCTCTATAGTACTCATTATATTTATTAAGGAATTTATCCTTAATAGTTTTCCAGTTTACTATTGCATATCTTCCAAGTTCCATGAACCATCTCAAGGTTGCATCCTTGAGAGTGTATGGGAATAATTTCAATTGGTGAGCATTTGTGGTATAGTTTTAGATCTGGAAAATAACATCAAATTTGAACAAGAACATGTTTGGGTCTTCTATGGTAAGGCCGTGGAAATTAGGAAGAGCAGATGGAGGGATATTTTCATGGCAACATTACCTATGGAGATAGGAAATTGAAAAGTTGTTTTAAGTGGTTTAGGTGGTATATCTCCCATTATGAAGAAGGAATCCTAACTATGGATTGAAGAAGTATTATGAGGAAACTCATTAGACTTTTGTCTTGAAGAAATTGCTAGATTATCTTTAGTAGAATGTACTTCAAGAATGAATGGTTCACTTTTTAGTTATTCCTCTATATTCACCACTTGTATTTTTTTTTTGTTGGAAATGTTGGATGAAATAATATCCCTTGAGGATCTCATCTTCTCCACATGCAATAATTATATACCACTCTCCAACTTTCCTATGCATTTTTAGTGGAAAATTTGTTATTTGATATGGTTTCTAATAATTCTAAATGATTAAATTAAATTTATTATGCCTAATAAAGAAAGAAATAATCTTTTAAAACCTAGAAGCTCTCATAGTTCGTACCATCCCTGATGACACAAAAAAGTATGCTTTCCCTTATTGTCTAATAATTTGGAGTATCTAAACCATGTACTTCTACTTGATGGATTGGTTTATCCATTATCAAGAAACCATTAATAATAAGAGACTACATTTAAATGTCAACTAGTGTCGTGTTTCTAAATGATACCAATATCGGATGTATGACTAAGGAATTATAGGGGTTACTATGAATCTGAGTATAGTAATTAAATATTTTGAACTAAAGGGAAATTTATTTTAAGAAAGCGTACATAATTCACATTCATCGAATAATAAACTATTGCTATGGATTTATGCTAAAATTAAATATTATAGCTATATATTAATGGATACTTATCAATAATAGCTACATGTAGCAATGATAAGAAAATAATAGTCTAATGTAGAATGAAAGGACTAATTACTAATTTTAACAATATAGTGACAACATACCTCAAGTGGGCCCTTACTTGAGTATCAACACTCTTAAATCACAAGATAATTATCTAATCAACCCTTCATGCACAAATAACTCAATCATTTTAGATAAAAGTCCTATTTCAAATTGCTATTCAAAAGAAAGATACAATTGTTGGAAGAAAGTTGATGTTGATTCATTTTGTAGATCAGTGTAATATTAAATAAACTAACTAAATATATGTTGGAAACAACTAGGAATTCTAGATATTAAATTTTGACTCATTCCTTTAGAGTAGGAAGAGTATTATTCTACAATGAGGACACGAAATAAAATTTAGAAATAAAATCATAATACAATTCTTCTAACAAAGATAGATAAATCAGTTTTGTAGGAATTTGTGAACAAGTGACAAAATATGTCGGTATATCATGATCAAATATTTTATGTTCTTATGGAAAAGTCTCACTAGTAGTAAAATTCTTAAATGCTCCAATGGTTTGCAGCCAACTCAACTACAAGTGTTGATCCCTTTTGTTGTAGGTTCACGGTCCTTCGATATGACATCAATTCTTGTGGCTTTAGGCTAGCAATAGTCAATTTGTTACATATTCTTGATCCCTTATTGGTACATGATACTTTAGTTTTCTAAAATACAAATATTCATTATAGTTAATATAATTCATCATAAAATCACATCACATTTTAACAATAATCATACATGCAAGTATCTATCAAATTATCAAAAATTAGTTCTAGCGGATTATAATTAAACATAAAGTATTGGGAATGTTTGGAAATAATATGAAAATATCATAAAAACATAGGAGATAACCCTAATTAAAATGGGAATTCTATAGACCATTGGCAGGTTTAAGGATTTGGGAATCATAGTATGGTGTGGATGGGAGGAGTGTTAGTGGCAACTTGTGGTAAGGATTACACATCACCCCTATTTTGATGCTTAAATTGGATGAATTTACCCCTAGTATCATTGAGGTACACTAACACTATTATATTTCTATATGGATGAATATTTGAAGCTTTGATAGCTGGGATTTTCACATCAATGCACTAGTTCTAAAATGCCTTGTTTGTGTAGGCCTAATCATTTTCCTTGATATTGGATGCTTTGACACATCATGTTTGTAATGGAGTTTTTATTATTTTGGAAACAAGATGATAACTCATCTATGTGTAGTTGAGAATCATCAACATTTGTTATTTTATTTTCTATAAAAAATTCTACTTTGACAAAAGTGGATGATCCTGGTTTATAGGATATTGGGACTTTCTCTTTGTTCAAGCTTTCTATTGCTTCATCATTTAGAAATTGTATGTGATTCATTTTATTTATTTTATCATCTATGTACAAGGGAGATGAGTGTATTATCTTGGGAAATAGAGCTTTTAGAGTATGGATGGGATGAACTTCAACTTTATGATCATGGATGAGATAAAGGTGGATGAGGGGCTCATTTTGGATTTCTTGATAATAGATAAGATCTTGATCAAAGATTAAAGTAGCTTGGATGGACTTAGGATTTTGGCATGAAAATAATGGATTTTGGATAAGAATGTTTTGAGTGAGTTTGATAGGTGATAAAGTGCATGATGGTGTTTATAATAGGATTTCATGATCATAGATAGGGTCATGATTTAGAATATGACACATTTGGGCATGCTTTGGAGAAAGTTCTTACGCATGCAAATTTTCTTGGATCAAATAAGGGAGTATCAATGAATTGTGTTGATAGTGACTAGTATGGGGAGGGACTCTTTGAGTTGTGCACATGGATGGGATAAGTATTTTTATGTTTATGGATGTTGGAATTAATGGATTTGAGGTATGTGAAGGTTTTAAGATTAAGGATTGAAAAGTAAACATTTTTTTTATGATGTAGGACTATCAATATGGTGGGATGGCATAAATTTTTTTGTGCATTGGAAATGAAGATCCTTTTTTATTAGTCCTTGGGAAAATTTCTAAAGGTTTCTTCATTAAATGGGTTTTTGATTGGGATAGATTGGATTAGAAAGGTTTTAATGCAAAGGAATTGGGAATGAAGGATTGGAATAGGAGGTGTTAGCTACTAGGATTTCTTGGATTGGTGATGGGGATGAATATTTTGGAAATAGATGCGAGAGGGATTGAAATTTAAGGAAGCATTGGAAGAAATATGGGTTTCCCTTGTCAAAGGTAGGAGAAGAATAACCAATGGATGTATGGTTGAAGCTTGTAGAAAAATTAATCAAGGAAATTTCATCTAAAGATTGAGGGAATTCATCTTGATCTATAAGAATCTTGTTATCATTATAGGGGTCATATTATAGTTGATCAACAAGGCTAGCATTATCATCATCATCAAAGAAGGTATTTTTAATATTATTGTGGGGATCATATTCTAGTTGATTGAAAATTTTAGCATCATCATCATCATCAAAGAAGGGCACTTTTATCATTATAGGGGTTTTATTCCAATTGATCAACAAGGATAACATCATCATAAAATTGTTATTTATTTTTATAGGGGTCATGTTTTGATAGAATGACAAGGTTAGTGTCACATCATCACCAAATAAGAGGTTTTTAATTTGAAAATCAAACTCATCAAAGAAAAATGGATGCATGATTACAATTTTGGATTGGGGTGGACAATAAGATAATTTGGATTGTGGATGGAGGATTTTTTTGGAGGTAGTTAGTGGATATTTGGATTTGGATACAAAGGATGGTTGTTCTTAATGTCTATGAAGTGGATTTTTTGAGTTATTATATCTCAAATTGATGTGTGTAGGATGGTAGATGTATAACCTTAGCAAGAGGAAAATCCTAAACTAAGGAAATAAAGAAGACAATATTGTTTGATTGTTTTTTAATTTTCAAAATTCTGTTTAAGGCACATGCACTTGGAATTTGCAACACTCAACAAAGAAGACACATTCACAAGCCTAATTTATTCAATAAAAGGAGTTAAAAACCCTATGATCCCACAAATATATTATCTACCAAGGATGTGGGTAGCTCAGAAATGCAAGGTCATGGATCACTTATACATCCCCTATCTTGAAGGCTAAAGCCTTGGCCAAAGTTTTCTCTACCTCTACTATTTGGAAGTAGAGTATGAGTAGCTTTTTGGGCCTAAGAAATATTGAATTCACCACAAAGAAAGACAACCAATAGTCTTACTCTAAGCTATACAAATATTCTAAGGGATATCCTTGATGTATCACAAAGCTACACGAGGCCTAATTCTATTAAGATGAAAGGAAAATAAGTCAAACAACCAGGAGAGGGAAAGTCAATCTTCTTCATTTCCCCAATGTATGAAGTTATTGGGGGATTAGTTTGAATGAGAATTTTCTCTTTTAAGAGGTGCATATTTTGATTCACGCTTTCTATTTATACTTCACTAGATCAACAAATTTGGGGCCATCCCCTTAGTGATTAAATCCAAGGTAGGGATTCTAAAAAATAAATTGTGAAGATTATTTTTTTAATTCTTAAGATTGTTTGAAAGCACAAGAGGAGAAAATATGCAAGATATCACTTTGAGAATAAAAGACACTAGTAAATTAATTAATCCATATCCAAATGTGAAGGTATATTCTAATCCCACTTTTTGATGTGAGCAAACAAGCAAAGAAGACAATGTATATGAATATAGAAAAGGTCTATAATAAATGTTTTCTACAAATAATCCAATAAAATCACATGTTAGTAGTTTCAAGGTTTATTATTTGGCCCACATAAATATTAACAAGTAATCAATTAGTGGTTTTTAAAAAGGCTTCAACAAACATCTTGAAAAGAAGGAAAAAATAAACCTAGCTCTAAGAGCATTGGTTCTTGCTATTTGGGTTCCTCGCATGGGTGATTTGATTTATACCCGATTCCACTTAGTCATCCCCTCTATCTTTATAATAACACTCCCTACCTTCTATCTAGCATCTTATCCTTGTTCCATTGGTGTGTATTGCCCAATAAGAGTGTATATTTGTGTCATTGGTGTTTATGCCCAATGAGAGTATCTTTCTTGTGTCACTAGTATTTGTTCCCAATGAGGATTTATATTTTTATCCATATTTTGATGTTGATTGAGTGAGTTTTCATTATGTGTATGCTCTATATATGGCATGTGTGTACTCATTCTCCCATGTGTGTGGTGTGAGTGTTCTTGTGGTCGATATCGTTAGGAAATAATGCATCATTACCCAATTCATTTAATTTATTTCCTACATAACACCATGAGAGAAAATCATGCATACAAGCTTATAGAATAACCATATTCAAAGATCAAATAGAAAATCCACAAGATAACACAATATATGCCCTAGGAAAACCCTCGAGAGGGAAAAACCCATCCTCCAAAAGCATCCATACTCCATCTATTATTTAGCAATAAAATAATGCATGCACTTGCAAAGTTACAATGAATAATTATGAAACATCAAGCCTATCTAATACATCCTCCATGTGTGCAAGCAAGAATCTACTCATCCCATTCCATGCTTCACATATGCACTCCTCAAAAAGACTCAATAATATGACATCCCACTCACCCAAGCAACCTTAACCACTAAACATGTGTTTTCTTTTATAGAAACAAGATCACACAGATGCAACCAAGTGGTAAGATAAAACCATTGACCCCTCATTTAATATTGGGTACTAATTTTTCACATTATTAAATAATTCCTCAAAAATTAAATCATTATCCTATGCCCCCTACACATAAAATAATAACCCAATGTTATAATACAAAATAACAAGTGGTCTCAAATAAATACCTAGTGTGGCCAAACACATCTCCTAGATGTACCACAACTAAATAATTATTTAACTACAATATTATAAAAATAAATTTATGCAATGGTGTGCAACACCAAATCCTAACACATATGACTATGTCCTAGCATGATGAGAGTGGACCTAAGGGTACCACATGGTTGGGTGGCATGGAACCACCATTAGGAATTCAAGGATCTTGAGAAGAGCTCCTGAATCATGATAAAGTTGGTAAATTTTTTGCTTCATTTATTTTATAATTGTTATTATTATAAAAGTGTAATTTGAAGGAAATTTGAGTCATATTCCCCAAGGTAATATGTTATTTAAGCTCCTTAGGTGGATGGATTATATTGGTGCTTTTAATTCTTTTACATGTTTTGGTGTTGGAATCAAACACACTTTTTCCTTGTATGCTCTCTAATTCATTGTATTGTTGTATAAAATGAATGTAGAGAACCTTTAGTTTGGGCTTTAAAATGAATCCTAAGTTTAGAAAACATGAAAATTTCTAATTTAATTTTTTTTTCTTTTGTCTTTCTTAGTGTGTTTGGAATTGATAACTTGCATCAATGATGGGGTTGTTTGGGGTTCTTTGAGTAGTATTGGTGGGGTTGGGAGGTCTAATAAACCTTCCCCTTCACACTTTGTGTCATTTTCCTCGTGTTGGAGCCTCTTATGGTCTCCCCAGCCCTTGGGAGTTATCTCCTTCCTTGGCTAGTCTGAAGTGAGATCGAGTTTTTAGGACCTTTTAATTCCCTAATCATTTTCTTCATTTATAAGTTTATTTTTCATTTTATTTATTCCATAGTGGTTCCTAAGCATTATGCATTTCCTAAGAACCAAAATTGATACTTTTTTCTTATCATTCATGACACTAGTGCTATAGTCAAGACAACAACACTAAGAAAGGACTACAATGTCTAACATGACTTTGGTGCTAAATCAGGACTCTAGCACTAGACCAGGAACTTTTGAACTAATGCTAGTGTCTATTCTAGGAACCAATGTATTATCTAGGTGCTAGTGTCCTCTAGTACCTTATTTTTTCATTTCATCATGAGTTCAGCCTTTTGGCCATTTCTTGGGGAAAATTTATGTATGAAAATGGTTTCCATTGTCCTAGTGAATATTCCCATGTTGTTTTTTCAAAAAGTATCAAGCTCGGGGATTTATGGAACCTATTTGGTTTAGGAAGTGTGTCATTTCTTGGAATAAACTTGTCATTGTTCTAGTTGGTGGAGGGTTTGTACCTCCAAGGCAACCTCTTATGAATGTTTTCCCTTGTGTTTAGTTATTTCTTAAAAGGTTTGTTGAGTGGATTGAAGGTAATTATTACCTTTGTCCTACTCCTCGTTCTATAAACCAATGGTCGAGTTTTCTAGTGTAGGTGTGTTAGCTTCTAGTCACCCCCTTTCTCGAGTAGGTTTTTTAGTGTCATTGAGTTGTAAGAGTGTCTTGGTGTGGATCTAAGGTTGATGATTGTATCATACCTTCCCTTGTGTAGTGTTGTGAGATAATTTAATCATGTGTTAGTACATGATTATCATTTGGGTGTTGTGTTCCCCTCTTATAGGTTCTTCATGATTGTGTCATCTCACTATTGGTAAGTCTTGCACTAGTGCCACCTTGCTTGTAGTAATGGTGAGGTCATTCATTTTTTCCCTTGTTTTTGTGTGGTTCATGTGACATGTTGTCACATCTTAGTTATTGTTGTTGTTTCCAAAAAATCGGTTCGCTAATGTCCTAGGTATGTTGGCTTGGGACATTACATCTGGTATCAGAGCCCATGTTGCAACACTAGGATCTTTGGTTTATGTGCTTTCCCATGTGGTTGTTTTTTCTTGATGTTTGGTTGCTCAAGTAATTGTTGTGAGGTAGTTGTTTATTTCTTTCCTTATGTTCCTTACTGTGGTGTTTTAGAGGGTTTGGTGGGACCTAACCCATGCAATGTGTTTGTGCAGGAAGGGTACCTCCAAGGCCATATTTCACTTCAAAAGGAAGGAATGACACCCCTAGTTGAGGGTCTCCTAAAGTGGATAATTATCACTCTCTTATGTGTTGCTTGTTGTGTACAAGCATGTAAGGTACTTAGTGTGTTTATGCATGTTGTAGGCAGTAAGTTTTTTTTTTCTTGGATTGTCCCCTTGCATCATGTGTTTGAGGAGTTCTTGGTTTCAATGGTTATTTGAACTATTGAGTTTGTTGATATGCTTCTTTCATGTGTGATTTCATTCTTGATTTCTTATCTCTTTATGTATGTGAATGTGTAGTGATCCTTTTGTGGTCCTATTTAAACTTGCATGTCCCCTTGATATGGTGTGTATATGAAATCTCTATGAGGAAAAAGGAATGCTAATGTTTTAGCTCATGATTGTGCATTTTGGATCGTCTTATGTGAGTGATGCATTTGAAGGTGAAAGAGGTGATGTATGTTCATATGCCTAATATGTGGGAAAGGTGATAATATGATAATTATTTCCTAAAGTGCATTATGATTTTTTTTCATGTGATTGTATGTCAAATGTGTGAGATGGCTATGTTGATGCATGAAATTAATGTTGATTTTTTGTAATATAAAATTGTGTTCAATGACTTATCTCCCTAAATTATAATTGTTCCTAGGATTCTTGTGGGAACCTAGGTGTTAATTGAATTTTAGCATTTTAAAAGTTAGAGAAAGGGGTGTAAATGGGTTATGTGTGTGATTATTGTGATAAACATTTGGAAAAGATAGATAATACATTTTTGAGCCCTAATGTGTTAGGATTGTGTTATGTTAGGAAAATAATTATATGATTCACCTAGACCTTAGTCATTTAGTTAGGGGCTTATTACTATGAGGATGTACTAAAGTATACAATGATGTGTCGATTAAATAAATTTAGATTATTGCAAATGATGACGATGATTTTATATATGTAGAATAATCCTAATTGTGCATTATAGATGTTGGTATTAAAGGGTAATTAGGTATCTTGATTTTAGGTGATTAATACAAAATATATATATTAGATGCTTGATTTATCTATGATGAGTTAGGTCATGATATGTGCAATACCTATCATGTATTTACTTAATAAATGACTCTAAATAATTACCATCCTTGAAAATTAGATTTATTATAATCAAAATAAATGATTTAATGCTAGAGTAATGTTTCATTATGTTTTTGTATGAAATTTGATTAATGATCATGTTCATGATTGTCTATGCTTTTAAATTATGTTGCATCGGCTATGATTACTACATGGATATATTAACATGTGAAATCGAGTGTGCAAGATAATTCTATTGCCAATGAAATGGAGGTCTCTAGGGAACCCTAATGTGACTATACCTATAATACCAAACTATGGTCCATTTGGAGGGACTAATGTCTCAATGTAATGTAATAATTTTTGATTGAGAATGTCTAATTAACACTTTTTTGGGTCCTTAGGTCACTAGGATTTAATTTTTGTGTTGTCTTGGAATCCTACTTAGCCATTTTTGGATTTAACTTTTTTTATGTTTTTAAAGGGTTATAAAATATCATATTTTGTGTTTTTTGGGGCTTTAGGGTGGTTACCTATGGGGTAGGAACATTTTTTACCATTCAAATTAGACTTAAGTAAATATGTGACCCTTATTGAATGCTCTTTGAGAGGTTTGAAAAATTTAATGTTTCGAGTTTGGGATAGTTGAATTGTCACATCCCACCGCCATTCTCCAAATCTCATTTATGAGTGGGAAAATCCCACAAGGTCTCTCACATTTGTGAGCCACATTGTAAGGCTTTCATGGGAAGTGTGTACAAGTACACTCCACTCTCCCCAAGGTCTCACGCATGTGTGAGAACTTGTGGGGATATGTTCCTTGAGGATAATGGGAGAGAGAAAAGTGTCACTCCTCCATTCAACGAATTCAAAATTCAAATTCCTACTTATACTCCCTTTTGTGGTTGAAGGATGGGTTCTTCTTTTGGTTCATTTTTTCTTTTATTTTCCTTATATTTTAGAGCATGCGGAGAGAGGAGGAATGAGGGTTGCATAATTATGCTTGTGTGAAGATATTTGAGTGAGTCTTGGGAAGAAATATCCATCAACTCTTCATCAATCCATTAGAAGCTTTGGGAGGTAGGTTCTCAAGCTCATTAAAGTTTTGGCTATTTATGCTTCTTGAATATGTGAGTATAATTTTGACTTCTTGGTTATAAAATTTTTATTAGGGTCTTGACTATGTGAGAAGGGAGCTAGGAATTATTGTGGTTAATGGGTGGTGATGGTTGATAATAGTGGTGTTTTCTTAGTGGATCTTATTATGGATTTTAGTAGTGTGAGTATTTCCTTGAGATTTGATTTGTATGTGGTTTTGGGTGAGTATCCAATCCATCCCTACGTGTATGTTGATCTCAGGTTTCCTTGAAGACCTCCTGGCTTGGGGGTGGCTTGAGAAAAAGCCTATGGCTAGGAGGTGAGCTTGCCACTTGGCCATGCAAAAGGTTTTATGTGATATTTCATGTAGATTGTGGAGATACTATGGGGGTCTTATTTATAAATAAAATAGCATTCTTCACCTTGATATCTTTAGTTCATGGTTGCACAAAAAACTATGAGAATATCCTTCAAGTGATTCTAGAAGAATCAATTTTGCAAGTTTGTAAATGTCATCAATGTATTGTTGTTCAAAGGTAATGAGTTATTATTTTTAATTTGTATGTGAATTTTTTTTTTGTTGATGCAGAGTAGGGAGGAAAACCTTCCAGCAATCACAATTTTATCAAACTCGATCAATATTTCTGCCCTTACAACCCTAACTTATCAACTTTTCAAAATTTTGTCCTATTCTCCTTGTAGCATTGCAAATAGAGAAAATTGTGCATGTATCTTAGAAAAATTCTCAAACCCACAAAAGGCTAGGCATTCCAAATACCCATTAAGGCATTATTAAACATAACTCATTTGTGCCTATAGTTGTTTCATACCAACACACTCAAATAATTGTTGCTACATTGCCCCAAGGCCAAATTAGGCCACTTTTACAAAGCAACATCAACCCAGAATATCTTCCAACCCCAACTATCTATTGCATGGTCACAACCAGACTACAAACAACCAAAATAAACAAATTTTATCAAGATAAATGCTCACCAAGCCATCTAATCACAAAACCCTCATTTAGACTAGTTTTAGGGGGGTTCATTGAAACTCAACAATCCCAGTCTCATGTCACCTTAACAAAGCCTCAATCACATCAAAATATGTCTGAACATGCTCTCCAAATCATCTCCCAACCTTCCACAATGCTATTTCATCCAACTCTTATCCTTAGCCATCACTTTTCAAGCCAAAACTCAAGAAAACACAACTAGGGCAGCATTCAAATTCATCCAAACGGCCTTCCCTGCTCTTGAAACCTCCATCAACATTTAAACCTACCATGAAGCACCCATTACACCAATTTTTAAGCAGTTCCACTAGTGGAATGGGTGATTAATACATTTTTAATGCCCACAAAACCTCAAAACAAGGTTACAGACCCATACTCAGAAAAAAACTTATAAAATGTTTCAAATGCTATGAAATCCAACAAAATCAAACCAAGGTGAATTCAATTCATGCCTCCATCCAATTCAATATATTTTAGATCAATTCACTACTATACAGATTGGAACAATAACCTGCAGCAACAGATTTCACAAGAAAGTGTAGAGAAAACTATGGGGTATTATTGATTCAACTTCACCAATCAATATTCCAACCATGCCTCAGGATTTGTGAGGCCAATTTAAAATTTTACACACCAAAAATAATTTACAAACCAACCCAACTACCTTTTGAACTCCATATGACCATTGGACTTCCACTTTGTGCATTTTTTCAATCTTGAACATTACAATATGACAACTTATGCAAGATTTTGCAACATTAGCAACTTTGTCCCTAAATGACTCAAATGACTCCAATTACATCACAAATGGTCTATTATGACCTTATTTGATGACCTTAGACTCAATCACACCAAAAACTTGACTAAAAACCATATTTACACAAAATGGCGTGGTGCCCCTGCACCATTTGTAAATCCCTTGCTAACAAAATCTTCTTGTGAACGAACATGTTAAAAACAAATAAATGATGAAATTAGTCCTTGAGCTTCAATATTTTTAATGAATCAAATCCATATATGCTTATGCATCATAAAGGATGTCAAACTTTATTTGGTGTTCTTGAGATTTAGAAAATGCAAATAAAAAGAGTATTGAAAAATTAATGATGTTGAAAACCTAAATGTAAGTTTGAACCTCCCTTGGATTTGGAATGTATGTTATTCTTTTTAGGTAGACTGATGATTGTTCTTACTGCCATAAAATCAAGGATATTATGATACTCATGCAATAAGATTCAACAAATCCTTTTGTTAGAAGAGTTGATTGTGCAAGGAAATAAAATAAATAATAATAGATCTACTAGAAATCCTACAATTGGGCATCCAAAAGAGTGGTTAAATTTAGTTGATTTA
>VDFB02392034.1:0-34705 GCA_007258455.2 Sequoia sempervirens | reverse complement strand
ATGAGGTTTTGGAGAGAGAGAGAGACAGAGAAAAGGCATGTAAAGGAGCAATTTTAAGCATTGGATGTTAAGATTTTTTGCATTATATTTCATAACAATGGTGGCTCACTGTATACATGATGTTGGCGTGAAAGCTCAATCAACAATGTCTTTGGTACCAACACTAAAGATATGTGCTTTCCTTCATATTTTCTATTTAAATACATTTACTTATGAATTAGTTAATCAAAGGAAATCAAGTTAGGTTGACCCTTCCTCCTGATTACTATTATAAATAATTTAATTGATATTTTGGAGGTGTTTGGGCCTAAACTTACTAGTTGTCTTTGTTTAAGAGTTTCTGAGGCCCTTGCTATCAACCACTTGAACTTACTTTGCAAATAAAATTTATGAAACCTTTTCTTTGAAATTATTTAACAATGTAGAACCACATAAATGTATCAAGGCATTTTTTTACAATGATTTGATTATGGATTCTTAACCTTGAGTTACCCTCAAAACACTAAAATCCAGGATATTGTGTTCTTATGAATGGATTTCTCAAATAGTATATAACCTTTTAAATTATTTATATGTAATCCAACAAATTATAATTGTTCCTATGTGTTAATGACACTACATTTTTACTTCATAATCTTAGTAGTGGACCTCATTCTAGACATTCTAGAGCTAGCTATACATTATGGCTAGGAGATCGTCTACTTGAAATCTATATTTCTAGCAAGGAAAAATAACCCTATATCATAGAATGAACTATAGATTTAGTAATAAGGTATGTTATATTCAAATTTCACACTTTATGTATGCATGTTTTTAGAATTATAGGTAAATTTTTAATAAATTATGATATTATAAGAAAATTCTTTGGTAAATTTAGGGGAAGGGTCCTTTGGCTTAAAATAGTCTTCACTAGATTTCTTATATTGATTGAAGAGAAAAATTGTTATAGTATGGTCATTTACAGGAAAAAGGACAGTTAAGAGATAGTCGAATTAAAGTGTTTCGTGGTTTCAAGGGTTATATGATTGTGGGGGTTAAGGCATGGTTGATACTTGAAATGCAATTCAGAAATAATTATCCTTCTACAAATCTGCAAAGACATTGTTCTCAGAGTCTGTCTTTAATCGAAGATTCCTTTCCTAGGAGGGGACAGTGTATGCTGAACATACATAATTGTGACAATGTGTGATCTTCAAACCAAAAGCACTTTCAAGACAATTCTTTCCATTGGTTTTCTATTGTTGGTTGGGGCCTTGAAGAGATTTGAACCAGCTATAGCCACATTGCTTTCTCTATGTAGTTGAGAAAAAAAGGGTAAAATTAGCTTTAGAGCTTCTAGAACAATATCTACCATTGTTAAACTCCTGGACTTAGTTACTAACCAATGTAGATAGGATGTTATAAAAGCCTTGTATGATCTATCTACATTTGAGGGAAATAGGTCCCACATCATTTTGGAAATGATTTTTCTAGGTCTATTTCCTTTCTTGATGTTGGTAAATTGACTACACAAAAAAGTACACCATAGGCTTATCTAACCTACATCATGACAAACATTTTGTGTTACAATAGTAGGTGGCAACCTATTTTTTTGATGAATCACACAACAGACAGCTTAACTGAGGTGGAAGTTATTGGTCTTCGAGAGCTACTTGTAGTTGTTGTCTTAACTGAGGTGGAAGTTATTGGTCTTCGAGACCTACTTGTAGTTGTTGTTTCTTCCTCAAGATGTCGGGTTGGTTCAGATGTTTTCTAGTGTGATGATGTCTTTTCTCTATAACATCATCTTTATAGTGGTGTCCACATGGGTGTGAGGGAATAAGTAGGTCAAAGCAGGATAAAAATGGAGCATGATATTCTGAAGGGGTGCAAGACTGTGTAACAGTAAAGAAAGAGACCTTGCCAAGTAGGAAAAAACGTGCACAAAGGGAAGAGTTGAAAATGTCTTCTTTCGAAAAGATTTGAGCATTTCAATCACGTTACCTGAGAATTTATAGGGTTTGGTTGAATGTCGGAGTTTTTCTAAGAGTTTGGCATAAAGGCTCACTGTTATCCCTAGCCACCTAATTCCAGAAAATATGTGACATTGTAGGATAAGAAGAAAAGTAGTTGTGGGTATGTGCCCACCATGTATAGTCAATCTGGTAGTAGAGATCCTCAAGAATATGTTTTACTGTCAAAGCAACCAAGTGAAGACATGACACACAAGAAGATTGTACAAACACAATTCAGATCACATCAAGGATTTCAAAGACATGACATAGAGTTTGTGGATGCCATGAAGCTTTAAGAATCTCTGGTCAAAATTTTATTTGCTAAGGGAGATGACCAGGTGTCATGCATTTTTTTCTCATAGTGCTTGTACATGGGATATCTCTAGTCGTCCATCAAATTAAACATTGCATGGAGGATATGCACAAAATGGGCTGGTGGAGAAGGTTTAGAAACTCATGATAAAATGCACTTCTATGCACAACTTCCCATTGTGTAATGGTTATGTTCTTTGTATTTTACTTAACTCGAGCAGACGCGTATGGTTGCATATATACTGTCTCAAAATGCAGATCCAAATTTCAAGAATTCAAGGTTCCTTTACTGCAGATGAAAAAATGGCATTCAAAGAGTTTTCTCAAAGGCCTGATGCCTACACAAAGGCCTATGGAATGTCTTCTATTCAGAGGATCAAGCAAAAGATTACCAGATGGATTTAGGTTAAGAGGAGATATCAATGTTTTGCCAAGTTTTTGATTATTGGTATAATAGATGATTGAAAAGGAAATTAAAAAAGATGAAAAGTTGTTTTACAGTGGCTATGTTGCATGCCATAGAAATGGAAAAAGGATAAAAGGGCCACGTAGAGAATGTGAAAGAGAAACAACTTGATCGGGCTTGGTTGAAGGATACACCACATGTAAAGTTTGAGCAAATTTTTTAAGGAAATCGGGTTTCTAACGTGAGTTTCCATGGTATTTAATTTCACCAGGAGCTCCTTCATGATCATTTTTGAAGAGAACGCTCTCTTGTGGATGATACTTACCTTGATAAAGCTGAATACATGGATTCAATTCATCGCGAAGTTCAAATGTTTTCCTTGAAGGGAATGTCTCAACAATTCTATATGAAAGGGGAATCTGAGGAGCGATTTTTGTCAAACATTGATGAAAGTTGATACGTCTTGTTCGAAATACAAGGATGAGAAGAAGGAAGAGCCTGATCATAAACAAGCTTTTTTGAAACTTAGCAAAATAAATTTGACATGTAGTTCATATTCAGTAGATTCTAATGTTTTCATGGTTACCGCTTGTGTCGACCTCGACATTCCAGAGAGATCTCTTGATCTTCAGTGCAGAGATGAAGGATATTTCTCAAGATTTATTCAACAAAGAATTTTAACCTTTGAAGGCTGGATTGAAGGAAAAAATATAGGAAAGATAGAGGCTACATGTTGGCAACAACAGTCACTGTATTCATTAAGTGAAGGGATAATCACAAAGATTATCAAAATAACAGTCAAAGGTTATGCAGGTTCTTCGTTAGTGAATAATGACTTTTGATGATAGCAGAATGGATTTTATGAGACGGTCCAATAAGGTTTTGTTGAAAGGTTTCGTTACATAGTGTAGAGAGCATAGGTCTATGACAATTTTGTTTCACTTGCAGAGGATGCTACAAGTCAAAAGGACAGTCAGTATTTAAACATATATGCAAAGTGTTAGAATATGCATGAAGCTACTACCTACAGTCCAAAGGAGGGGATATCCCTAGAATGGAAGAGAGGACTTTGTAAAAGGTTAGTGGCATGCAGTCCAAAATCAATATGTTTCAATTTCTTGAAATTATTTGAATAAAATATGAATGCATGCGTTATATTAGAGAAGCCTTTGCTATTCTTTATCCAAAATTTGGAAATTTGTTGTTAGCCATTTAAGAGACACAAATTTATCATTTATTTAAGTTTCCCTTATTTAATAAACACTCTCCTCCATACATAGGAGTCGATCTCTCTTCAGATATCTGCTCAACCTTGGGTCATGACTAGTCCTTCGGTATTCATTTGAATTCTTTCCTTACCCTAAGCAGATTTAAACAATTGTGCAAAAATGTAGATTGAAGGGCCGATAAAATGGATTTTAGGAGTACATAAATAAGCAAAATGTGCCAAAATTTTGAAAAACCGATTGATAATATCCTTAGACCGCCTTGTTGTTTCTATGTAGGCTTCTTGGAAACTCAAGGAGAATCATTTCCAGCTATATAATATTGATTGATTTTGTTGATCATTTTTTCATCTATATGTTTCATATGTTGAAGGATTTAGTAAACTGAAAATCTATCTCAGGCAGATTTTTAGTCCTTAGTAGATTACTTCTATAGATGTCAGATTTACTGTATTGTGCCATACGTGGAATTTTAGGATCCTTAATAAATATTTTACTAATTGTTAAGTATTGTATTTCACATACAAATAAGAGGTAGGATACCAATTTTGTTTACATGCATTGCTTAATAGAATTTGTAAATAGTACTAGCATATCTTATATTTTAAAATAAACCTAACATGAATAAATATATAATTATACTATATTATTTTATTATATTATTAGTTATATTAATTAAAAATACCTAGCAATAACCGTAACCCGAACCCTAACCCTAATCCTAGCACTAACCTAATATTAATTAAAATTAGATATATATTCTCTTAAAATAGAAATAGTGAAACTTTTTTTTTTATTATTATTATTTTTATCTCTTTCAATTCATTAAATCAAATTTAAATTGTATTAAACAATGATCCATTATCATAGAATTTGAACAACTTATTAAACATAAAAAACTCACCATAAACAATATTTTCTTATGTGAATCCTAAAAGTTAATTTTTTCCTTTGAAAAAACAAGGCTGTTACAAATTTATGATGTCTAATTTTAGACTTGGACAAAAAATAGTTGAAATAAGATGGACAGTTTTAACTGTGAACAAAAAATTTAAAATCATGCCGCCCACATGAGATTACATTTTTCTTCTAAATTTTTATGTGAAACATTAAAAAAAACCATAACATAACTTGATAAATCCATCTAAATTTTTTTAAAACAGTGACTCCATAAAAAATTTAAGAAGCCTCTCCATGGGACCTCGTCAAAATGCAATTCTATCAACCATTTATATGAATCAAAATTTGAGAGAAAATTATTAGAAACATATGATGGATAGTCTAAACATGTAGATGTTGAGATGCTCATAACATTTATGAGGTTAAGATTATTGCAAATTCTTTTAGTGTTTGAAAAGACTTACTCATTGCTTACACCCTTTTCTAAATTTGAGATTTATTTCGATAATGATTCCCTACAAAATCAAGCTCCCTCCACTGTCCACAAATAGTGCAGCTCCTCTTTACTCTTTCTTTTCCTAATTTTCGGACCAAAACAATATAATTCTATGACATTTGAATATTTACCATATTAATTAGAATATCCTCTAGGCTCGCTATGAAATACACCTGCAAACATTTGGTCTCACTATAAAAAAATAACAGCTTTTTATGTAGAATAAGAAAAGAAAACATGCAAATAATTTCCTTCGCAATAATGTACAATGGTTGTCTTGCAACGCGTCAAAACAAAAGTAATCTTGAAATATAATTTAAAATTAATTATCTGAATTCCTTTGAATCTGTTTGGCGCTGCAGATTTGTAAATATTATAGATATACAAGACGACATACATATTTTGTTGAGGACTTGAAGATTTTATCACTCAGAGTGTTATACCGAATTGCCCGCTTAACCGCCGGCGGTGGTGGCACTGCGAAAACAAGAAATTACCTTACAATGTTGCACCTTCAAGTAGTGTTTAAATTAATTATATGAATTCCTTTGAATATAATCTCAACGATTTGGCTCAATCCAAAACGACATTTTGGCCCAGATTTTCTCAGAGAAAGAAAATTTGTAAATATCATTTTATATTTTGATTAGAGTTTAAAAGATTTACCACCGAGAATGGATGTCATCGGACCTTCCAGGGCCCTTCCATGGAGATACTTGTCGAGTGTGCCAATGGGAACATAGTCATAAACAACACACATTTCTGAGTTCTGATCATAGTAGCGTATAAGGGATACAGCCCAGTAGTCATTAACAACTCTTGTGCCTAAGCGTGCACAACAGGCCTATCTCATTCCTGAACTATTGAGAACCTTGGAGGATTGTGGTTTTTCTCTCTTCACTGCAACTCTAATGCCACCACTGATTTCTACTCTCTAAACTTTTCCAAACCCACTTACCTCAAAAAGAAGTGAGTCGTAAAAGTTGTTGGTTGCATCTTGAATCTCCGAAAAACTAATGAACCTGCAACGTACAAATCACACAAAAGATATCAATGAATCAGTGAGACACACATTAGTATGAATGTATCACTTAATGGGCTGTACTAACTCTTGGTATTCAGGAAGCATCCCAGTTGCTCCAGAAAACACGGCAAACACGAGTGTGTACTCTACAAAACTCATCAAAAACATATTGGTATCTCTGATTGTATAAGGAAAGTCCTAGACAAAAATAGAATTGTTTTAGAATATATGAAGACAAGTGACACTTGTTAGATTTTGAAAATGGCAATCCAAGCAGTCAGGACTACCTTATAAATTCACATTTTCGAGGAAAGCCCGCCTTCGTTTCCATCCAAATTCCAGATCCAGAAGTGTGTTTATTACACATTCTTCTCCGCCCAAGGATGGAACCCAGGATTCCATTCATTTCTCAAATTTGTTCAGCTCTTCGCAGAGCTCGTTTGAAACAAGGATTCCTGAGAAAAGGGAAGAAGAGCATGAGGTTTCAGAACGAATCTCAATTTTCCTTTATAGACAGGTCCTCAAAGAGAATAAAAGGAATGGTGGAAGATCTTCTCCTGGGCGTGAAGTTACCTTGCATAAACCGCAGTTTTACTAAAGATAGAGATTGTAGCGGCGATGTGAATGATGGGTATGGCGATGAAATGGAGCGAGGAGAGTTTTGTAGAGGCAAACATAGCGATAATAAATCAGTGAATACAAGAGTGGAGCTTTTCATAGAAAACTTTCACCATCACCTTCCCATGGAACGACAAACTTCTGTGCTGGAATACCAGGAAATGCTGGACAGGGGCCTTGCATAACTCTCTTTCATTCTCATTTGGTATTCTGGTATTCTTCTATGTCTATGTAGAATACCAAATGAGAATGAAAGAGAGTTATGCAAGGCTCCTGTCCAGCATTTCCTGGTATTCCAGCACAGAAGTTTGTCGTCCGGGCAAGGTGACGGTGAAAGTTTGCTATGAAAACCTTAGCTTTTGTATTCATTGATTCATTATCGTTGTGTTTGCCTCTACAAAACTCTCCTCCCTCCATTTCATCGCCATACCGATCATTCAAAATCACCTCTACCATTCTGAAACCTCATGCTCTTCTTTCCTTTTCATAGGAATCTCAGTTTCAAATGAGCTCTGCAAAGAGCTAAACGAATTTGAGAAATCAATGAAATCCTGGGTTCCAACCTTTGGGGAAGAAGAATGTGTAATAAACACACTTCTGGATGATGAATTTGGGTGGAAACGAAGGCTAGCTTTCCTTCAAAATGTGAATTTATAAGGTAGTCATGACTGCTTGGATTCCCATTTTCAAAATTTAACAAGTGCCACTTGTCTTAATATATTCTAAAACAATTCTGTTGTTGTCTATTAAATGAAGATATTGCCTCTTGATTTTATCAGTGGGTTTTTCTTATATACGATATTACTCTAATACCAGTGTCAGAGCCCTATTTGTTTTTTCACATAGAGATAGTTTGAACTATGAAATGAATTTTGCATTTATTTGGTGGATGAAATAAAAGAAAATTAGTTATTTTATTTTCCACAAATATTTTGTGACAATTTTTTTCACATAATTTCTTACTATCAAATTGATACCAGCTACTGTTAATGTGGTAAATGCAATGGCTGCTAGAACTATGCTCACATAGAGTGATTAGTAGAGATCGGACCATCTAAATGAAGGGCCAAGATTAAATGATGAAGAATGATGATGATCAATGGGTGAGATTGCTTGGAGAAGCAAGGAAATAGGGTTAGGGCAAAATATGGTCTAGTTAAGGATGGACGATGAAGATTGAAAGGTAATAAAACCTTATCAAAGGTGGAGGCTAACTGGGATAAGGGAGGAGATTGGAACAAAAAAAGAGGTTGCTGAAGTAAATTAAATAATTATAAAATTATTTAATTTAGGAGGAATCGGGAAAAGTTAAATAATAAAAGCAATTATTCAATTATAGCAAAGAGGGAAAAGTTGACTTTTAATTAAAATTATTTGGAAACAATTATCTAATTAAAAAGTAAATAATAAAAATAATTATTTAATAGTGGAGAGAAAAATAGAAAATAATTAAATAAGTAAGCTTTATTTTATTGTAGAAGAAAATAATTAAATAATTAAAATAAATATTTAATTATAGAAGGAAAATGGAAAATAAATAATTAAATAAATATTAATTTATTTAATTACAGAGAGAAAGGAAAATTAGTAACGTAATTAAATAAATATTACTTTATTTTAATCAAAGGGAAGATATAAAATAGGGGGTCGTGCTACCTGCAGTCTAAAAAAAAAAAAAAGGGAAGATATAAAAAAATAGATGAATTAATTAAATAATGAAATTTATTTAATTAATAGAAGAATATGGCTTTAGAAAATAATCAAATCATTAAAATTATTTAATTATTTAAATTTTTCTTACAAAGAAGTTTACTTAGAAAGAAGTTTAGTAATAGTAAGCATGCTCTTATTTTTTTAAAAAAAATTGATTGATTGCCCATAAATTGATTAGTTATTTCAATGCTAAGAGTTATGTCTCAAAAAATTAAAATAAAGTAAGTATAAGGAGGGTATGATGACCACGGTAGGGGAAAAGAGATTAGAGGTAGTTTACACATGAATGCAAGAATAGCTTACACTTTGTTGAAGGAGGTCTTCACAATTAAAGCTATTTAAGTAAAGTAAGAATTGACTCATATTCAAGAAAATTGTTTTCATAAGAGTTGATAAAGAAGTTTAGATTACATATAGATGATTATTTATATCAATATTATAGTTGGGGTGTATAGAGTAAGGAGTAGAACTACTATATGTTATCAAGTAATGAAAATGGAAGATTATTATGGTATATGATAATCTTTTTAATGAAGTTGTAGACATAATTCCTTTCTATAAGTTTGTATTTAGAGACTAATATTGATGTAAGATTATGATAAAATTTATTAATAATTAGAAGAGAACTAAAAACATAGAATGATAAAAGAAGAGAGAGATACACCATTTATCTATGTTAGGGCTACAATATTGAACTCTCTTTTTCATCTAATCAAGAAAAATATTTCTTAATGTCCATGGTAGATTCGTATTTAATCTTCAAAATAAACATTATAACTTAAAAGTATGATGTTATGTGTTTGTGTTTATGATTTTCTCCACTTACATCTAATGTTATGTGTTTTTGTTTATAATTTTACCAATTCTTTTTATGTTTAGTCTATCCATGTTCTAATTCAAGTTTAATGGTTAATCACATGTACCTTTCATTGGATTATTCAAATTTATACATTGCATGCTTATACTGATACTATTGTTATTTGCCAATTTTCTCACCATTTGGCATTACAAAATGAGAGTAAGATATTTTATTTGAGTAGGATTGTTTAATTTAGATGGTTTTGCAAATTCATTGTGTTTGAATACTTGGCTAGCACACCTTATTCACAAATTAACAAGTTTGTGTCACATCCCTGTAAAAGAAGACCCTTTCACATCGACATTGGGTGGATAGTAAAATAAATAAATAAAATAACATATCAATCAAAAACATTGGGAGACAAAGTTGGATGAAGGTATGGGCAGTATGCTAATGCTTTAGGAACTTCAAGCAAATGTGGTTGCACTCAATTTTTCTCATCATCCTCTCTGCCTACGTGGAAAAGGGAATGCAAAGTATGGCGTGAGGAAGAGGGATTTTGTAGAAAAGGGTGAAGAAAGAAATTGCACAAGAAGGGCAGAAGACTGAAAAAAATGAGGTTTTGGAGAGAGAGAAAAGGCATGTAAAGGAGCGATTTTAAGCATTGCGTGTTAAGATTTTTTGCATTATATTTCATGACAATGGTGGCTCTTTGTATACATAATGTTGGTGTGAAAGCTCAATCAACAATGTCTTTGGTACCAACACTAAAGATAAGCGCTTTCCTTCATATTTTCTATTTAAATGCGTTTACTTATGAATTAGTTAATCAAAGGCGATCAAGTTAGGTCAACCGTTTCTCCTGATTACTATTATAAACAATTTTATTGATATTTTGGAGGTGTTTGGCCCTAAACTTACTAGTTGTCTTTGTTTAAGAGTTTTTGAGGTCCTTGCTATCAACCACTTGAACTTACTTTGCAAATAAGAAATTTTATGAGAAACCTTTTCTTTGAGGTATTTTAACAATGTTAGAACCACATAAATGTATCAAGGCATTTTTTTACAATGATTTGATTATGGATTCTTAACCTTGAGTTACCCTCAAAACACTAAAATCCAGGATATTGTGTTCTTATGAATGGATTTCTCAAATAATATTTAACCTTTTAAATTATTAATATTGAATCCAACAAATTATAATTGTTCCTATGTGTTCATGACACTACATTTTTACTTCATAATCTTAGTAGTGGACCTCATTCTAGACATTCTAGAGCTATCTATACATTATGGCTAGGAGATCGTCTACTTGAAATCTATATTTCTAGCAAGGAAAAATAACCCTATATCATAGAATGAACTATAGATTTAGTAAGAAGGTATGTTATATTCAAATTTCACACTTTATGTATGCATGTTTTAGAATTATAGGTAAATTTTTAATAAATTATGATATTATAAGAAAATTCTTTGGTAAATTTAGGGGAAGGGTCCTTTGGCTTAAAATAGTCTTCACTAGATTTCTTATATTGATTGAAGAGAAAAATTGTTATAGTATGGTCATTTACAGGAAAAAGGACAGTTAAGAGATAGTCGAATTAAAGTGTTTCGTGGTTTCAAGGGTTATATGATTGTGGGGGTTAAGGCATGGTTGATACTTGAAATGCAATTCAGAAATAATTATCCTTCTACAAATCTGCAAAGACACTGTTCTCAGAGTCTGTCTTTAATCGAAGATTCCTTTCCTAGGAGGGGACAGTGTATGCTGAACATACATAATTGTGACAATGTGTGATCTTCAAACCAAAAGCACTTTCAAGACAATTCTTTCCATTGGTTTTCTATTGTTGGTTGGGGCCTTGAAGAGATTTGAACCAGCTATAGCCACATTGCTTTCTCTATGTAGTTGAGAAAAAAGGGTAAAATTAGCTTTAGAGCTTCTAGAACAATATCTACCATTGTTAAACTCCTGGACTTAGTTACTAACCAATGTAGATAGGATGTTATAAAAGCCTTGTATGATCTATCTACATTTGAGGGAAATAGGTCCCGAATCATTTTGGAAATGATTTTTCTAGGTCTATTTCCTTTCTTGATGTTGGTAAATTGAGTACACAAAAAAGTAAACCATAGGCTTATCTAACCTACATCATGACAAACATTTTGTGTTACAATAGTAGGTGGCAACCTATTTTTTCGATGAATCACACAACAGACAGCTTAACTGAGGTGGAAGTTATTGGTCTTCGAGAGCTACTTGTAGTTGTTGTCTTAACTGAGGTGGAAGTTATTGGTCTTCGAGAGCTACTTGTAGTTGTTGTTTCTTCCTCAAGATGCCGGGTTGGTTCAGACATTTTCTAGTGTGATGATGTCTTTTCTCTATAACATCATCTTTATAGTGGTGTGCACATGGGTGTGAGGGAATAAGTAGGTCAAAGCAGGATAAAAATGGAGCATGATATTATGAAGGGGTGCAAGACTGTGTAATAGTAAAGAAAGAGACCTTGCCAAGTAGGAAAAAATGTGCACAAAGGGAAGAGTTGAAGATGTCTTCTTTCGAAAAGATTTGAGCATTTCAATCACGTTACCTGAGAGTTTATAGGGTTTGGTTGAATGTCGGAGTTTTTCTAAGAGTTTGGTATAAAGGCTCACTGTTATCCCTAGCCACCTAATTCCAGAAAATATGTGACATTGTAGGATAAGAAGAAAAGCAGTTGTGGGTATGTGCCCACCATGTATAGTCAATCTGGTAGTAGAGATCCTCAAGAATATGTTTTACTATCAAAGCAACCAAGTGAAGACATGACAGACAAGAAGATTGTACAAACACAATTCAGATCACATCAAGGATTTCAAAGACATGACATAGAGGTTGTGGATGCCACGAAGCTTTAAGAATGTCTGGTCAAAATTTTATTTGCTAAGAGAGATGACCGGGTGTCACGCATTTTTTTCTCATAGTGCTTGTACATGGGATATCTCTAGTCGTCCATCAAATTAAACATTGCATGGAGGATATGCACAAAATGGGCTGGTGGAGAAGGTTTAGAAACTCACGATAAAATTCACTTCTATGCATAACTTCCCGTTGTGTAATGGTTATGTTCTTTTGTATTCTACTTAACTCGAGCAGACGCGTATGGTTGCATATATACTGTCTCAAAATGCAGATCCAAATTTCAAGAATTCAAGGTTCCTTTACTGCAGATGAAAAAATGGCATTCAAAGAGTTTTCTCAAAGGCCTGATGCCTACACAAAGGCCTATGGCATGTCTTCTATTCAGAGGATCAAGCAAAATATTACCAGATGGATTTAGGTTAAGAAGAGATATCAATGTTTTGCCAAGTTTTCGATTATTGGTATAATAGATGATTGAAAAGGAAATTAAAAAAGATGAAAAGTTGTTTTACGGTGGCTATGTTGCATGCCATAGAAATGGAAAAAGGATAAAAGGGCCACGTAGAGAATGTGAAAGAGAAACAACTTGATCGGGCTTGGTTGAAGGATACACCACATGTAAAGTTTGAGCAAAATTTTTAAGGAAATCGGGTTTCTAACGTGAGTTTCCATGGTATTTATTTTCACCAGGAGCTCCTTCATGATCATTTTTGAAGAGAACGCTCTCTTGTGGATGATACTTACCATGATAAAGCTGAATACATGGATTCAATTCATCGCGAAGTTCAAATGTTTTCCTTGAAGGGAATGTCTCAACAATTCTATATGAAAGGGGAATCTGAGGAGCAATTTTTGTCAAACATTGATGAAAGTTGATACGTCTTGTTCAAAATACAAGGATGAGAAGAAGGAAGAGCCTGATCATAAACAAGCTTTTTTGAAACTTAGCAAAATAAATTTGACATGTAGTTCATATTCAGTAGATTCTAATGTTTTCATGGTTACCGCTTGTGTCGACCTCGACATTCCAGAGAGATCTCTTGATCTTCAGTGCAGAGATGAAGGATATTTCTCAAGATTTATTCAACAAAGAATTTTAACCTTTGAAGGCTGGATTGAAGGAAAAAATATACAGGAAAGATAGAGGCTACATGTTGGCAACAACAGTCACTGTATTCATTAAGTGAAGGGATAATCACAAAGATTATCAAAATAACAGTCAAAGGTTATGCAGGTTCTTCGTTAGTGAATAATGACTTTTGATGATAGCAGAATGGATTTTATGAGACGGTCCAATAAGGTTTTGTTGAAAGGTTTCGTTACATAGTGTAGAGAGCATAGGTCTATGAAAATTTTATTTCACTTGCAGAGGATGCTACAAGTCAAAAGGACAGTCAGTATTTAAACATATATGCAAAGTGTTAGAATATGCATGAAGCAACTACCTACAGTCCAAAGGAGGGGATATCCCTAGAATGGAAGAGAGGACTTTGTAAAAGGTTAGTGGTATGCAGTCCAAAATCAATATGTTTCAATTTCTTGAAATTATTTGAATAAAATATTAATGCATGCATTATATTAGAGAAGCCTTTGCTATTCTTTATCCAAAATTTGGAAATTTGTTGTTAGCCATTTAAGAGACACAAATTTATCATTTATTTAAGTTTCCCTTATTTAATAAACACTCTCCTCCATACATAGGAGTCGATCTCTCTTCAGATATCTGCTCAACCTTGGGTCATGACTAGTCCTTCGGTATTCATTTGAATTCTTTCCTTACCCTAAGCAGATTTAAACAATTGTGCAAAAATGTAGATTGAAGGGCCGATAAAATGGATTTTAGGAGTACATAAATAAGCAAAATGTGCCAAAATTTTGAAAAACCGATTGATAATATCCTTAGACCGCCTTGTTGTTTCTATGTAGGCTTCTTGGAAACTCAAGGAGAATCATTTCCAGCTATATAATATTGATTGATTTTGTTGATCATTTTTTCATCTATATGTTTCATATGTTGAAGGATTTAGTAAACTGAAAATCTATCTCAGGCAGATTTTTAGTCCTTAGTAGATTACTTCTATAGATGTCAGATTTACTGTATTGTGCCATACGTGGAATTTTAGGATCCTTAATAAATATTTTACTAATTGTTAAGTATTGTATTTCACATACAAATAAGAGGTAGGATACCAATTTTGTTTACATGCATTGCTTAATAGAATTTGTAAATAGTACTAGCATATCTTATATTTTAAAATAAACCTAACATGAATAAATATATAATTATACTATATTATTTTATTATATTATTAGTTATATTAATTAAAAATACCTAGCAATAACCGTAACCCGAACCCTAACCCTAATCCTAGCACTAACCTAATATTAATTAAAATTAGATATATATTCTCTTAAAATAGAAATAGTGAAACTTTTTTTTTTATTATTATTTTTTTTATCTCTTTCAATTCATTAAATCAAATTTAAATTGTATTAAACAATGATCCATTATCATAGAATTTGAACAACTTATTAAACATAAAAAACTCACCATAAACAATATTTTCTTATGTGAATTCTAAAAGTTAATTTTTTCCTTTGAAAAAACAAGACATTACAAATTACGATGTCTAATTTAGACATGGACAAAAAATAGTTGAAATAAGATGGATAGTTTTAGCTGTGAACAAAAAATTTAAAATCATGCCACCTACATGAGATTACATTTTTCTTCTAAATTTCTATGTGAAACATTAAAAAAAAACCATAACATAACTTGATAAATCCATCTAATTTTTTTAAAGCAGGGTAGATCACATAAAAATTAAGAAGCCTCTCCATGGGACCTCATCAAAATGCAATTCTATCAACCATTTATATGAATCAAAATTTGAGAGAAAATTATTAGAAACATATGATGGATAGTCTAAACATGTAGATGTTGAGATGCTCATAACATTTATGAGGTTAAGATTATTGCAAATTCTTTTAGTGTTTGAAAAGACTTACTCATTGCTTACACCCTTTTCTAAATTTGAGATTGATTTCGATAATGATTGACTACAAAATCAAGCTCCCTCCACTGTCCACAAATAGTGCAGCTCCTCTTTACTCTTTCTTTTCCTAATTTTTGGACCAAAACAATATAATTCTATGACATTTGAATATTTACCATATTAATTAGAATATCCTCTAGGCTCGCTATGAAATACACCTGTAAACATTTGGTCTCACTATAAAAAAATAACAGCTTTTTATGTAGAATAACAAAAGAAAACATGCAAATAATTTCCTTCGCAATAATGTACAATAGTTCTCTTGCAATGCATCAAAACAAAAGTAATCTTGAAATATAATTTAAAATTAATTATATCAATTCCTTTGAATCTGTTTGGCACTGCAAATTTGTAAATGTTATAGATTTGTTGAGGACTTGAAGATTTTATCACTCAGAGTGTTATACCAAATTGCCCGCTTAACCGCCGGCTGTGGTGGCACTGCAAAAAAAAGAAATTACCTTAAAATGTTGCACCTTCAAGTAGTGTTTAAATTAATTATATGAATTCCTTTGAATATAATCTACAACAATTTGGTTCAATCGAAAATGACATTTTGGCCCAGATTTTGTCAGAGAAAGAAAATTTGTAAATATCATTTTATATTTTGATTAGAGTTTAAAAGATTTACCACCGAGAATGGATGTCATCGGACCTTCCAGGGCCCTTCCATGGAGATACTTGTCGAGGGTGCCAATGGGAACATAGTCATAAACAACACACATTTCTGAGTTCTGATCATAGTAGCGTATAAGGGATACAGCCCAGTAGTCATTAACAACTCTTGTGCCTAAGCGTGCACAACAGGCCTATCTCATTCCTGAACTATTGAGAACCTTGGAGGATTGCGGTTTTTCTCTCTTCACTGCAACTCTAATGCCACCACTGATTTCTACTCTCTAAACTTTTCCAAACCCACTTACCTCAAAAAGAAGTGAGTCGTAAAAGTTGTTGGTTGCATCTTGAATCTCCGAAAAACTAATGAACACACCCAGCATTACATGTTAATTTGTAACTAACGGGCGGGTGTCTCCATTCCCAGAAGTGCTTATTTTAATTATTTAATTATTTCTAGACTTCTAGAAAGGAATAAATTGTCTAGATAATTATGTAATTAAATAATTGATTCCTCTAGAGACTTCTAGAATCTACTTAGTTAGGGTTGTTAGAGTCTATTTAATCTTAGCCATTGATTGAGATTAAATTATGGCCATTAGTTTTCCAATGAGAAAAGTATAAAAGGGGATCAATGGGCATTTGGAGAATACACGAGTATAGAGTTGAGAAAGACTTGCAGTGATAGCAAGTAAATTTGCAGTGAGAGCAAATAGTCTTGCAGTGTTAGCAAGGGCGCAGTGTTAGCGTTGGGGATAGCAGCTGTGGAATTTCAGCAGGAGAAATTGAGGGAAGAATTTCTGGAGAAGGATATTGCCGGAGCTCTGCCAGTAAGAGGCAAGCAATTTTGTATTCCTTAATTTTGCTGAAGTTTAATATAATTCCTCATCTGCAGTAGTGGTTTTCCCTTCGGGGTTTTTCCACGGACAATTTGTCCAAAAATATTGTGTTCTTTATTGTGAATGTTTTCTTCTCTATTCTTGTGAGTTTTTTATTGGTGAAGTTGCAGTTGTGTTATTTTTGATATTTCTTTGGGAATTAATTTTTAGAGGTCAAATAATCTTTAATATGTATTGGATAGAATTAATAATGCGATGTTGCAATAGAATTTTCACATGGTATCGAGCTGATGCGAGGATTAAGCTCCAACAGAGGAAGATCCTGCCTCTTTAGAATTATTATTATTATTTGTTTTCTTTTATCTTTTGAGATGGCCTCAGCAGGTTTAAGAGATCAGGACAGATTGGATGGAGCCTCAAATTTTGGTGTCTGGAAAGCCAAAATTTCTTTGTTGCTGGAAGAGAATGGGATCAAGGAATATGTGACCAGTGTTGTACCTGTACCTACAGATCTAGCACAGCTCTTAGCATATAAGAAGGAAGATGCCAAGGCGAGGAGGATGATTCTTGATGGTGTCAAGGATCATATTGTTCCACATGTCGCAGAGTTAGATACAGCGAAGAAGATGTGGGATGCCATTCTGAATCTGTACTAGAATGCTACCACTAACCGGAAGCTGATTCTCAGAGAAAAGTTGAGGACTACTCGGATGAACAAGGGAGAGGACATGACAAGTTACCTCACCAGACTCAGACTTGTCAAGGATGAGTTGGCTGCTGTTGGAGATAATCTAGGTGATGACGAGCTAGTGCGGATAGCCCTAAATGGGTTTACTAAGCAGTGGGATGTCTTTGTTCAAGTCATTAATGGACAAGACACCTTGCCGAGTTGGGATCGACTCTGGAGTGACTTCACTCAGGAGGAGCTTAGACTAAGTCTTTTCAGTAGGACCAGTAGCAAGAGTCAACAAAGTGAGGCGGAACAGGAGAACGTTGCCCTTGCAGGAAAAGGGAAAGCAAAGAAGGGGTCAAGCAAAGGATCAAATTCACAAGGTGAGAAGAAGAAGAAGGATTTATCCAAAGTGAAGTGCTATGGCTGTCACGAGTTTGGCCACTATGTCAGCGATTGCCCGCAAAGGAAGAAAGGCAAGAAGCAGACAGCAGCTTCAGCAAGTGCAGATGAGCTCTCTAGTAGAATGGAGGATGAGTTCGCTCTCATAGCTTGTATGGCTAGCTCAACCTCACAAGGTGTTTGGTATATAGATAGTGGGGCGTCATTTCATATGACAAGAGTTAGAGAGTACTTCTCCATTATAAGGAGGAGGACATCGAATCTGATCTCTATGGGAACATGTCCAAACTCAATCCGATTGGGAAAGGAACATTCTATTTGGAAGGAATGGTAAGCGGATTCCCATTCATGATGTGTTGCATGGGCCAGGCTTGGGTATGAATTTGATTTCCATATCTGTCCTTCAGGATAAAGGTTACAATGTACTCTTTAGAGGGGCAAGTGTGTTAATCAAGCACAAGGATTGGAAATCACCCATAGCTATTGGAGTTAGGAGCGGTCGGCTTTACAAGTTGCAGTTTGATACTCATAAGGCACTGATGAGCAACAGTAATTCTAGAGATCAAGGAGAGCTATGGCATAGGAGGATGGGCCATATACATCATGGAGCACTTAAATTGCTTCGTGAGACAGTGACAGGTGTTCCTGAGGTGAGCACAAAGCATGATGATGTATATAAGGGATGTGTGTTGGGGAAGTTTGCGAAAGCAACTTTTCCAAGGAGTGACACTAGATCCAAGGGTGTTCTTAGTCTGGTACATTCGGAGGAACATGTGGACCAATTTTAAATGAAGTCTCTCGGAGGATACTAGGTACTTTATTTACTTTTATTGATGATTTCTCGGGAAGACTGGATATGCTTCTTGAAGACCAGGATGGGTTTCGATTACCGAGTTCAAAGCTCTTGTGGAGAATTCGACAGGGAGGAAGATAAAGGTTCTTCGGTCAGACAATGGTGGCGAGTACAAAGGGAAAGAGTTCCAGGAGTTCTGTACCAGGGAAGGAATCAAGAGAGAGTGGACTATTCCTTACAACCCACAACAGAATGGGGTTGCTGAGAGGAAGAATCGGTCTATATAAGAGGCGGCAAGGGCTATGCTGTATGACCAGGATATGCCACGTTACTTATGGGTAGAGCCATGCAGTACAACAATGTACATACAAAACAGGGTTCCACATAAGGTATTGGGCAAGATGACACCAGAGGAGGCGTTCTCAGGGAAGAAGCCAGATGTCAGCCACTTCAGGATATTTGGGAGTTTGGCATATTGTCACATTCCAGGTGCGACACGTTCCAAGTTAGATCAGACTGCAGAGAGAGGGTACTTTGTGGGGTACAATGAAACCTCAAAGGCATATCAGATATTTATTCCAGGGACCAGGAGGACTATAGTTAGGCGTGATGTCAAGTTCATGGAGGACTAAGCCGAGTCAGTTGCAGTGGATGATCGAGTGAGCGATTAGTGGAGCTCAAGGATCGTTCAGCAGGCCGGGCGTGAAGCTCGGTCACGATTACGTTACATACAGCTCAGTCTTGAGAATTCGTAGAGTATGGAGCAATGGGTCGATAGATCCCAAGAGATGCATCGGTGATATGAGTTGATACTTTATCCTCTACGGGTTGTTAGCAAACCAGCGATCATAAAGTGATACTCGGGAGTTTGTAGGGCTCTAGGATGAGTAATGAGCAATGAGACAACCAGCGTTATGATGACTATATGGCATTAGTTGATCGGGTGGTAGATAGTGACCTTCTAGCTATGGGAGGCGCACAGAAAGTGTGGCAAGATGCAATGGTTGAAGTATACCTCAATGATGTAGAACGATGTGGGGAGGTTGTGCCTAGACCAACCCCAGAGATAGGGGCGATGGTTGGATCGCAGCTGGATCTATAAGATCAAGCATAGATGCGGATGGTAGCATCCAAAAAATATAAGGCAAGATTTGTGAGGGTTCTCTTAGAAGGAGGAATTGACTATGGGGAGACATTTTCTCTGGTGGCAGGGGCAACACTTCCCCTGCTCAGTCGTGATCTCTGCAGCCCGCAGATGGATGGCGAGATCCTCGGATGGATGTCAGATGGTGTTTTCTTAATGGTGAGTTGAAGGAAATTTATACATAGGGAACAGCGGAGGCTTTAGCACATCGGTACAACCGCGTGTCAGTTGAGCTTTATGCGGACTCAAGCGAGGCTCCAGTGGTATGGCGCGGTGTCATCTGCAGGAATGGGCTTCATGAAGACTGAGGTGAATGCTAACCTCTACTACTTGGTGGTTGGGGTGAGGTTCTCATTCTTGTTCTATATGTGGATGATTTGTTTTTAACAGGTTCACTAGGGCTCATGGAAAGCAAGGACCTCATGACGAGTTTGAGATGAAGGATTTGGGGCTTGCTACTTTCTAGGCATGGAGGTATTGTGGTAGGCGGATGGAGATTTTCGCTTCAGACAGGAAATCTGCGCCAATCTTGAGAGTTCGAGATGGAGATTGGGAGGCCATGTCTACTCCTGTCACCCAATTGGAAGAAAGGTGAGACATCTGGGGAGAAGGTTCTGGGCCCCACTCTGAGCTGATTGATTGGGTCTCTCATGTATTTGGTCAACACTAGGCCAGATATATCCTTTGCAGTAAACTCTCTTAGTCAGTTCATGGTCGAGCCGAAGAGAGTGCATTGGACGGCAGCAAAACATGTGTTGCGGTATTTGCGTGGTACAATCGAGTATGGAATCAAATATGCTCGAGGTGATGGTATCAGGTTGATAGGCTATACTGACGCAGATTGGGCAAGCAGTACAATGGATAGGAAAAGCACTTCAGGGTGTTGCTTTAGCTTGGGATCAGGAGTTGTCTCTTGGTATAGCAGGAAGCAGAAGTCTGTGGCTTTGAGTTCTGCAGAGGCAGAATACATAGCAGCTAGCATGGCGACGTGTGAGGCGATATGGCTTTGGAAGTTGCTAGTGGCCTTATTTGGTCAGAGGGTTGAGACTATGGTGATACATTGTGACAATCAGAGTTGCATCAAGTTGTCTGAGAATCCGGTGTTTCATGATAGGTCTAAGAATATAGACATCAGATATCATTTCATCAGAGATTGTGTCTGACTGCCAGAGTTGTTACATTCTGATCTCTCTGAGATGTTGATGTGATTGTTTGAAACTGGGCATTGGGGAAGGCGAAATTCATCTTCTTCAGAGATAAGTTGGGTGTCATGCAGAACACCTTCCTAGCTAAGAGGGAGTGTTAATTTATGTATCTTGGACAGGTGTCTCTATTCCCAAGAAGTGTTTATTTAATTGTTGTTATTTTCTAGAGAGAGACTTCTAGAAGAAGTGGGAAGATTGTCCTAGATAATTATATAATTAAATAAATTGATTTCGAGACTTCTAGAATCCAGTTAGTTAGGGTTGTTGAAGTCTATTTAATCTTATGCATTGATTGAGATGAAATCATGGCCATTGGTTTTCAATAGGAAAAGTATAAAAGGGGATCAATGGGCATTTGGAGAACACACAGGTATAGGATTGAGAAAGAGACTTGCGGTGATAGCAAGTAAGGTGCAGTGAGCAAATAGTCTTGCGGTGTTATGAGCGCGATGTTAGCGTTGGGGATAGCAGCTGTAGAATTTCAGCAGGAGAAATTGGGGGAAGAATTTCCGGAGAAGGATATTGCTGGAGCTCTACCAGTAAGAGGCAAGCAGTTTTGTATTCCTTAATTTTACTGAAGTTTAATATAATTCCTCATCTGCAGTAGTGGTTTTCCCTTCGAGGTTTTTCCACGGACAATTTGTCCAAAAATATTGTGTTCTTTATTGTGAATGTTTTCTACTCTATTTCTGTGAGTTTTTATTGGTGAAGTTGCAGTTGTGTTATTTTTCGATATTTGCTGAAAATTAATTTTTCAGAGTCAAATAATCTATGTATTAGATAGGAGATTAATAATCAGTAACTGCAATAGAATTTTCCCAGTACAAATCACACAAAAGATATCAATGAATCAGTGAGACACACATTAGTATGAATGTATCACTTAATGGGCTGTACTAACTCTTGGTATTCAGGAAGCATCCCAGTTGCTCCAGAAAACATGGCAAACACGAGTGTGTACTCTACAAAACTCATCAAAAACATATTGGTATCTCTGATTGTATAAGGAAAGTCCTAGACAAAAATAGAATTGTTTTGGAATATATGAAGACAAGTGACACTTGTTAGATCTTGAAAATGGGAATCCAAGCAATCAGGACTACCTTATAAATTCACATTTTAGAGGAAAGCCCGCCTTCGTTTCCATCCAAATTCCAGATCCAGAAGTGTGTTTATTACACATTCTTCTCTGCCCAAGGATGGAACCTAGGATTCCATTCATTTCTCAAATTTGTTTAGCTCTTCGCAGAGCTCGTTTGAAACAAGGATTCCTGAGAAAAGGGAAGAAGAGCATGAGGTTTCAAAATGAATCTCAATTTTCCTTTATAGATAGGTCCTCAAAGAGAATAAAAGGAATGGTGGAAGATCTTCTCCTGGGCGTGAAGTTACCTTGCATAAACCGCAGTTTTACTAAAGATAGCAATTGTAGTGGCGATGTGAATGATGGGTATGGTGATGAAATGGAGCGAGGAGAGTTTTGTAGAGGAAAACACATCGATAATAAATCAGTGAATACAAGAGTGGAGCTTTTCATAGCAAACTTTCACCATCACCTTCCCATGGAACGACAAAATTTTGTGCTGGAATACCACGAAATGCTGGACAGGGGCCTTGCATAACTCTCTTTCATTCTCATTTGGTATTCTAGTATTCTGCTATCTCTATGTAGAATACGAAATGAGAATGAAAGAGAGTTATGCAAGGCTCTTGTCCAACATTCTGATCTGACCTAAAGTTATAGTTTAGGCTAGATGACGGTGGTGCTAACAAACTCTTAACTTTTGTCGCGATTCATGTCTGTTCATTGCTAGCGATCATTCAAAGATCACCTCTACAATATTATCTTCAGTAAGACGTGGTTATGCAATGCTCATGAATCTTCGACCGTCTTTATTCGTTAAGAACCTATGCAGCAAAAGATTTAGTTCTTCACCTCGTATCTCTTTTCATGGGAGAATCTCAGTTTCAAATGAGCTGCGCAAAATAAGCGGTGAAAATCAATAATCTGGGTTCCAACAACGGGAAGAAGAGTGTGTTCTGCCACGAATGACTAGTGAGCAAGGCGCTTTCCTTCAAATGTGAATTTATAAGGTAGTCATGACTGCTTGGATTCCCATTTTCAAAATTTAACAAGTGCCACTTGTCTTAATATATTCTAAAACAATTCTATTGTTGTCTATTAAATGAAGATATTGCCTCTTGATTTTATCAGTGGGTTTTTCTTATATACGATATTACTCTAATACCAGTGTCAGAGCCCTATTTGTTTTTTCACATAGAGATTGTTTGAACTATGAAATGAATTTTGCATTTATTTGGTGGATGAAATAAAAGAAAATTAGTTATTTTATTTTCCACAAATATTTTGTGACAATTTTTTTCACATAATTTCTTACTATCAAATTGATACCAGCTACTGCTAATGTGGTAAATGCAATGGCTGCTAGAACTATGCTCACATGAAGTGATTAATGAGGGTCGGACCATCGAATGAGGCGAATTAAATGATGAAGAATGATGATGATCAATGGGTGAGATTGCTTGGAGAAGGAAGGAAATAGGGTTAGGGCAAAATATGGTCTAGTTAACGATGGACGATGAAGATTGAAAGGTAATAAAACCTTATCAAAGATGGAGGCTAATTGGGATAAGGGAGGAGATTGGAACAAAAAAAGAGGTTGTTGAAGTAAATTAAATAATTATAAAATTATTTAATTTAGGAGGAATTGGGAAAAATTAAATAATAAAAGCAATTATTTAATTATAGCAAAGAGGGAAAAGTTGACTTTTAATTAAAATTATTTGGAAACAATTATCTAATTAAAAAGTAAATAATAAAAATAATTATTTAATAGTGGAGAGAAAAATAGAAAATAATTAAATAACTAAGCTTTATTTCATTGTAGAATAAAATAATTAAATAATTAAAATAAATATTTAATTATAGAAGGAAAATGGAAAATAAATAATTAAATAAATATTAATTTATTTAATTATAGAGAGAAAAGAAAATTAGTAACCTAATTAAATAAATATTACTTTATTTTAATCAAAGGGAGGATATAAAAGAAAATGAATTAATTAAATAATGAAATTTATTTAATTAATAGAAGAATATGGCTTTAGAAAATAATCAAATCATTAAAATTATTTAATTATTTAATTTTTTCTTACAAAGAAGTTTACTTAGAAAGAAGTTTAGTAATAATAAGCATGCTCTTATTTTTTTTAAAAAAATTAATTATAAAAAAATGATTGATTGTCTATAAATTGATTAGTTATTTCAATGCTAAGAGTTATGTCTCAAAAAATTAAAATAAAGTAAGTCTAAGGAGGGTATGATGACCACAGTAGGGGAAAAGAGATTAGAGGTAGTTTACACATGAATGCAAGAATAGCTTACACTTTGTTGAAGGAGGTCTTCACAATTAAAGCTATTTAAGTAAAGTAAGAATTGACTCATATTCAAGAAAATTGTTTTCATAAGAGTTGATAAAGAAGTTTAGATTACATATAGATGATTATTTGTATCAATATTATAGTTGGGGTGTATAGAGTAAGGAGTAGAACTACTATATGTTATCAAGTAATGAAAATGGAAGATTATTATGGTATATGATAATCTTTTTAATGAAGTTGTAGACATAATTCCTTTCTATAACTTTGTATTTAGATACTAATATTGATGTAAGATTATAATAAAATTTATTAATAATTAGAAGAGAACTAAAAACATAGAATGATAAAAGAAGAGAGAGATACACCATTTATCTATGTTAGGGCTACAATATTGAACTCTCTTTTTCATCTAATCAAGAAAAATATTTCTTAATGTCCATGGTAGATTCGTATTTAATCTTCAAAATAAACATTATAACTTAAAATTATGATGTTATGTGTTTGTGTTTATGATTTTCTCCACTTACATCTAATGTTATGTGTTTTTGTTTATAATTTTACCAATTCTTTTTATGTTTAGTCTATCCATGTTCTAATTCAAGTTTAATGGTTAATCACACGTACCTTTCATTGGATTATTCAAATTTATACATTGCATGCTTATACTGATACTATTGTTATTTGCCAATTTTCTCACCATTTGGCATTACAAAATGAGAGTAAGATATTTTATTTGAGTAGGATTGTTTAATTTAGATGGTTTTGCAAATTCATTGTGTTTGAATACTTGGCTAGCACACCTTATTCACAAATTAACAAGTTTGTGTCACATCCCTGTAAAAGAAGACCCTTTCACATCGACATTGGGTGGATAATAAAATAAATAAATAAAATAACATATCAATCAAAAACATTGGGAGACAAAGTTGGATGAAGGTATGGGCAGTATGCTAATGCTTTAGGAACTTCAAGCAAATGTGGTTGCACTCGATTTTTCTCATCATCCTCTCTGCCTACGTGGAAAAGGGAATGCAAAGTATGGCGTGAGGAAGAGGGATTTTGTAGAAAAGGGTAAAGAAAGAGATTGCACAAGAAGGGCAGAAGACTGAAAAAAATGAGGTTTTGGAGAGAGAGAAAAGGCATGTAAAGGAGCGATTTTAAGCATTGCGTGTTAAGATTTTTTGCATTATATTTCATGACAATGGTGGCTCTTTGTATACATAATGTTGGTGTGAAAGCTCAATCAACAATGTCTTTGGTACCAACACTAAAGATAAGCGCTTTCCTTCATATTTTCTATTTAAATACGTTTACTTATGAATTAGTTAATCAAAGGTGATCAAGTTAGGTCGACCCTTTCTACTGATTACTATTATAAATAATTTTATTGATATTTTGGAGGTGTTTGGGCCTAAACTTACTAGCTGCCTTTGTTTAAGAGATTTTGAGGCCCTTGCTACCAACCACTTGAACGAACTTTGCAAATAAGAAATTTTATGAGACCTCTTTTCTTTGAGGTATTTTAACAATCTTAGAACCACATAAATGTATCAAGGCATTGTTTTACAATGATTTGATTATGGATTTTGAACCTTGAGTTACCCTCAAAACACTAAAATCCAGGATAGTGTGTTCTTATGAATGGATTTCTCAAATAATATTTAACCTTTTAAATTATTTATTTGTAATCCAAAAAATTATAATTGTTCCTATGTGTTCATTACACTACATTTTTACTTCATAATCTTAATAATGGACCTCATTCTAGACATTCTAGAGCTAGCTATACATTATGGCTAGGAGATTGTCTACTTGAAATCTATATTTCTAGTAAGGAAAAAGCATAACCTATAATATCATAGAATTGAACTATAGATTTAATGAAGGTATATTGTATTCCAGATTTCACACTTTATCTATACATGTTTTAGAATTATAGGTAAATTTTTAATAAATTATGATATTATATAAGAAAGTCTTTGGTAAATTTGGGGGAAAGGAGGTCTTTGAAAGCAAAATGAATGTTCACTAGATTTCTTATATTACAGTTGAAGAGAAGGAAGTTGTGTTATAGTATGGTCATTCGGGAAAAGGACAATTAAGAGATAAGTCGAATTAAAGTGTTTCATGGTTTCCCAAGGGTTATATGATTTATTGGGGGAGTTAAGGCATAGTTGATACTTGAAATACGTCAGAAGTAATTATCCTTCACAAATCTACTAGAAGACATTGTTCTTAGATACATCTTTAATCGGGAAGATCCTTTTCCTAGGAGAGGACAATGTATGCTAAACATACAGAATTGTGACAGTGTGTGAGCTTCCAACCAAAAGCACTTTCAAGACAATTCTTTCCATTGGTTTTTTATTGTTGGGTCGGGGCTTGAAGACATTTGAACCAGCTATAGCCACATTGCTTTCGCTATCTAGTTGAGAAAAAGGGTAAAATTAGCATTAGAGTTTCTAGAACAATATCCGCCATTGTTAAACTCCTGGACTCAGTTTCTAACCAATGTAGATAGGATGTTATAAATGCCTTGTATGATCTATCTACATTTGAGGGAAATAGGTCCCACATCATTTTGGCAAAGCTTTTTCTAAGTCTATTTCCTTTCTTCTTGTTGGTAAATTGACTACACAAAAAAGTACACCATAGGCTTATCTAACCTACATCATGACAAACATTTTGTGTTACAATAGTAGGTGGCAACCTATTTTTTTGATGAATCACACAACAGACAGCTTAACTGAGGTGGAAGTTATTGGTCTTCGAGAGCTACTTGTAGTTGTTGTCTTAACTGAGGTGGAAGTTATTGGTCTTCGAGACCTACTTGTAGTTGTTGTTTCTTCCTCAAGATGTCGGGTTGGTTCAGATGTTTTCTAGTGTGATGATGTCTTTTCTCTATAACATCATCTTTATAGTGGTGTCCACATGGGTGTGAGGGAATAAGTAGGTCAAAGCAGGATAAAAATGGAGCATGATATTCTGAAGGGGTGCAAGACTATGTAACAGTAAAGAAAGAGACCTTGCCAAGTAGGAAAAAATGTGCACAAAGGGAAGAGTTGAAAATTTCTTCTTTCGAAAAGATTTGAGCATTTCAATGACGTTACCTGAGAATTTCTAGGGTTTGGTTGAATGTCGGAGTTTTTCTAAGAGTTTGGCATAAAGGCTCACTATTATCCCTAGCCACCTAATTCCAAAAAATATGTGACATTGTAGGATAAGAAGAAAATCAGTTGTGGGTATGTGCCCACCATGTATAGTCAATCTGGTAGTAGAGATCCTCAAGAATATGCTTTACTATTAAAGCAACCAAGTGAAGACATGACACACAAGAAGATTGTGCAAACACAATTCAAATCACATCAAGGATTTCAAAGACATGACATAGAGGTTGTGGATGCCATGAAGCTTTAAGAATGTCTGGTCAAAATTTTATTTGCTAAGAGAGATGACTGGGTGTCACATTTTTTCTCATAGTGCTTCCTTTACGCCTAGGATATCTCTAGTCGTCCATCAAATTAAACATTGCATGGAGGATATGCACAAAATGGGCTGGTGGAGAAGGTTTAGAAACTCACGATAAAATGCACTTCTATGCACAGCTTCCCGTTGTGTAATGGTTATGTTCTTTTGTATTTTACTTAACTCGAGCAGACGCGTATGGTTGCATATATACTGTCTCAAAATGCAGATCCAAGTTTCAAGAATTCAAGGTTCCTTTACTGCAGATGAAAAAATGGCATTCAAAGAGTTTTCTCAAAGGCCTGATGCCTACACAAAGGCCTATGGCATGTCTTCTATTCAGAGGATCAAGCAAAAGATTACCAGATGGATTTAGGTTAAAAGAGGGGAGATATCAATGTTTCCAAGTTTTGGATTATTGGTACTGTGGATGATTGAAAAGGAAATTAAAAAAGATGAAAAGTTGTTTTACGGCGGCTATGTTGCATGCCATAGAAATGGAAAAAGGATGAAAGGGCCATGTAGAGAATGTTAAAGAGAAACAACTTGATCGGGCTTGGTTGAAGGATACACCACATGTAAAGTTTGAGCAATTTTTTTAAGGAAATCGGGTTTCTAACGTGAGTTTCCATGGTATTTAATTTCACCAGGAGCTCCTTCATGATCGTTTTTGAAGAGAACGCTCTCTTGTGGATGATACTTACCTTGATAAAGCTGAATACATGGATTCAATTCATCGCGAAGTTCAAATGTTTTCCTTGAAGGGAATGTCTCAACAATTCTATATGAAAGGGGAATCTGAGGAGCGATTTTTGTCAAACATTGATGAAAGTTGATACGTCTTGTTCGAAATACAAGGATGAGAAGAAGGAAGAGCCTGATCATAAACAAGCTTTTTTGAAACTTAGCAAAATAAATTTGACATGTAGTTCATATTCAGTAGATTCTAATGTTTTCATGGTTACCGCTTGTGTCGACCTCGACATTCCAGAGAGATCTCTTGATCTTCAGTGCAGAGATGAAGGATATTTCTCAAGATTTATTCAACAAAGAATTTTAACCTTTGAAGGCTGGATTGAAGGAAAAAATATAGGAAAGATAGAGGCTACATGTTGGCAACAACAGTCACTATATTCATAAAGTGAAGGGATAATCACAAAGATTATCAAAATAATAGTCAAAGGTTATGCAGGTTCTTCGTTAGTGAATAATGACTTTTGAT
This sequence comes from Sequoia sempervirens, assembly GCA_007258455.2. Taxonomy (NCBI): domain Eukaryota; kingdom Viridiplantae; phylum Streptophyta; class Pinopsida; order Cupressales; family Cupressaceae; genus Sequoia; species Sequoia sempervirens. The sequence continues at coordinate 5,505 of VDFB02392034.1, read as the reverse complement.
GATAGCAGAATGGATTTTATGAGATGGTCCAATAAGGTTTTGTTGAAAGGTTTCGTTACATTGTGTAGAGAGCATAGGTCTATGACAATTTTGTTTCACTTGCAGAGGATGCTACAAGTCAAAAGGACAGTCAGTATTTAAACATATATGCAAAGTGTTAGAATATGCATGAAGCAACTACCTACAGTCCAAAGGAGGGGATATCCCTAGAATGGAAGAGAGGACTTTGTATAAGGTTAGTGGCATGCAGTCCAAAATCAATATGTTTCAATTTCTTGAAATTATTTGAATAAAATATTAATACATGCGTTATATTAGAGAAGCCTTTGCTATTCTTTATCCAAAATTTGGAAATTTGTTGTTAGCCATTTAAGAGACACAAATTTATCATTTATTTAAGTTTCCCTTATTTAATAAACACTCTCCTCCATACATAGGAGTCGATCTCTCTTCAGATATCTGCTCAACCTTGGATCATGAATAGTCCTTCGGTATTCATTTGAATTCTTTCCTTACCCTAAGCAGATTTAAACAATTGTGCAAAAATGTAGATTGAAGGGCCGATAAAATGGATTTTAGGAGTACATAAATAAGCAAAATGTGCCAAAAATTTGAAAAACCGATTGATAATATCCTTAGACCACCTTGTTGTTTCTATGTAGGCTTCTTGGAAACTGAAGGAGAATCATTTCCAGCTATATAATATTGATTGATTTTGTTGATCATTTTTTCATCTATATGTTTCATATGTTGAAGGATTTAGTAAACTGAAAATCTCAGGCAGATTTTTAGTCCTTAGTAGATTACTTCTATAGATGTCAGATTTACTGTATTGTGTCATACGTGGAATTTTAGGATCCTTAATAAATATTTTACTAATTGTTAAGTATTGTATTTCACATACAAATAAGAGGTAGGATACCAATTTTGTTTACATGCATTGCTTAATAGAATTTGTAATGATACTAACATATCTTATATTTAAAATAAACCTAACATGAATAAATATAGACTATTCTATATTATTTTATTATATTAATAGTTATATTAATTAAAATACCTAGCAATAACGTAACAGACCCCTAACCCCTAATCTACTTTTACTAACCTAATATTGAGTGGAAATTAGATATATATTCTCTTAAAATAGAAATTGTGAAACTTTTTTTATTATTATTATTTTATCTCTTTCAATTCCATAAATCAAATTTAAATTGTATTAAACAATGATCCACTATCATAAAATTTGAACAGCTTATTAAACATAAAAAATTCACCATAAACAATATTTTCTTATGTGAATCCTAAAATTTAATTTTTTCTTTCTAAAAACAACCAAGCTTTTACAAATTTATGATGTCTAATTTTAGACATGGACAAAAAATAGCTGAAATAAGATGGACAGTTTTAGCTGTGAACAAAAAATTTAAAATCATGCAGCTGCTCACACAAGATTACATTTTTCTTCTAAATTTTTATGTGAAACATTAAAAAAAACCATAACATAACTTGATAAATCCATCTAATTTTTTTAAGTAGTGACTCCATAAAAAAATTAAGAAGCCTCTTCATGGGACCTGATCAAAATGCAATTCTATTGACCAATTTGAGAGAAAATTATTAGAAACATATGATGGATAGTCTAAACATGTAGATGTTTAGATGCTCATGACATTTATGAGCTTAAACTTATTGCAAATTCTTTTAGTGTTTCAAAAGACTTACTCATTGCTTACACCCTTTTCTAAATTTGAGATGTATTTCGATAATAATTGCCTACAAAATCAAGCTCCCTCCACTGTCCACAAATAGTGCAGCTCCTCTTTACTCTTTCTTTTCCTAATTTTCGGACCAAAACAATATAATTCTATGACATTTGAATATTTACCATATTAATTAGAATATCCTCTAGGCTCGCTATGAAATACACCTGCAAACATTTGGTCTCACTATAAAAAAATAACAGCTTTTTATGTAGAATAAGAAAAGAAAACATGCAAATAATTTCCTTCGCAATAATGTACAATGGTTGTCTTGCAACGCGTCAAAACAAAAGTAATCTTGAAATATAATTTAAAATTAATTATCTGAACTCCTTTGAATCTGTTTGGCGCTGCAGATTTGTAAATATTATAGATATACAAGACGACATACATATTTTGTTGAGGACTTTGATTTTATCACTTCCGGAAGAGGACTGACTTGTTTCATGACCGCTGGCGGAGGCTGCATAAAATAAGAGTTTTCCATTTTGCTAATAAAGAATTTTCAGGAAAGCGATTTGATTATATAATTTTGATAATTTATAATGATCCCAATGCAAAAGATCTGATCGATGTCATCGGACCTTCCAGGGCCCTTCCATGGAGATACTTGTCGAGTGTGCCAATGGGAACATAGTCATAAACAACACACATTTCTGAGTTCTGATCATAGTAGCGTATAAGGGATACAGCCCAGTAGTCATTAACAACTCTTGTGCCTAAGCGTGCACAAAAGGCCTATCTCATTCCTGAACTATTGAGAACCTTGGAGGATTGTGGTTTTTCTCTCTTCACTGGAACTCTAATGCCACCACTGATTTCTACTCTCTAAACTTTTCCAAACCCACTTACCTCAAAAAGAAGTGAGGCGTAAAAGTTTTTGGTTGCATCTTGAATCTCCGAAAAACTAATGAACTCGCGAATCTTACCCGCTACAAAGATATCAATAATGAATCGCTGAGACACAGCCATTTCAAGTTGGAATATTAACTTAACCGCCGCCCCGCCACACGCCCGCTATATCGCAATCAATAAATAAATTCATTATGCATATCATGGAGATCAGAAGTTTTATATCAATCGGCCGGCCGTATTCTCCAAACAATGCCCGCCATATCACAATCAATAAAATATTCATCGCGACATCGCGGGAGACTCAGTAAAAGTTTGTTTTATTTGTAACTGCCGCAGTTTACCGGGCCGTCAACTAACCGCTGCCCGCAATATCGCAATAAAGATTTTAACCATCGCGATACCGCGGGGAACTATGGAGGATGCCGCCACCGCCAAAGGATTAATATTTAAGTTTTAATATTATGAAAAGGACACTGTAGCATTTTGACGGGGAAAAATTAGTTAGGTGATTTTGAATTTAAATTGTATTTTCGTTCCCTCTCATCCGTGAAAATCTTTCACGTGACTTTTTACTTGCAGCATATATTTTGTAATTGTAATTTATTTTTTTTAACAGAGGAAAGTGAATGAGAATGTGAGCAAACAGAAAATTATGAGCAGCAACTCTGTGTGTTGTGAAAAATTATATTTTATGTTTTAATTTTTACTGTGTGTGAAAATTATTTTCCTCTGCCTCTGGCCTTCACGTGGTATCAGAGCAAGTTCGAGTATCAGAGCAAGTTCGAGTATCAGAGCGAGTTTGATTATCAGAGTCAATTTTATCAAAGCAGATTATCTGGGTAAAATTCAAAATGGCAGCAAGCACAAGCTTGACAAACCCACAAATTCCACAGTTTAATGGGAAGAATTATGAGTATTGGTCAATCACCATGAAAGCACTATTTAGCTCACATGATATATGGGATTTAGTAGAGAATGGATTTGCAGAGCCAGCAGATGCAGTAGCATACAATGCTTTAACACAAGCAGAGAAAGACTTATTGAAGAACACAAGGAAGAAAGATTCAAAGGCTTTATTTTATCTGTTTCAAGCTGTACATGAGAGTATTTTTCCAAGGATTTCAGCAGCAACAAAGTCCAAACAAGCATGGGACATACTTTAGACAGCCTATCAAGGCATGGCAAAAGTTAAAACAACAAAGATACAAATGCTGAGAAGAGATTTTGAAACAATATGTATGAAGGACAATGAATCTGTAGATTCATTCTACACCCAAGTCATTAGGGTGGTTAATCAAATTAGGTCTCATGGAGAGAATTTGGAAGATACCAGAGTTGTTGAAAAGATTTTAAGGAGTTTTCCCACAAAATTTCTACCGGTTGTAGTTGCTATAGAGGAGACAAAGGATCTCTCACAGTTCTCAGTTGATGAGCTATATGCATCTCTAATTTCTCATGAACAAAGGCTGAAAAGGTCAGCAGATACATCACTGGAGCATGCTTTCAGAACTCAGGCTTCAGTCAGTCAAGGAAGAGGCAGAGGTAGATCAAGAGGAAGAGGAAGAAACTTTTACAGAGGTGAAAGATACAGTTTATCAAGCTCAAGTGGAAGAGGCAGCAATCAAGGCTCAAGCCAAAACCTAACACAGAATCAGTCACAAAATCAAAGGTATGATAAATCTCAAGTCCAATGTCACTACTGTAAAAAATATGGGCATTATATGAATGAGGTAGAAAGAAGCAAAAGTTATTATAATAATAGACAAAAATGCAAATTTTTCAAGAGAAGGTCAAAATCGATCTCGATAAGAGAACAATGTGTTTAGCTTATAATGTTCGTTCTCGCTAAAATGAAAAGATAAAGGTTTCTTTATCCAGTCAGAGCAATCATATGACAGGGAATCTAGAAATGTTTTCAAGTTTAGATGAGAATGTAAAGTCCGATGTTACATTGGGTAATGACAACAAAGTGTCAGTCAAAGGAAAAGGAGATGTCAATATTCTAACTAAACAGGGGGAGAAAAAGTATATTTCAGATGTGTATTTTGTGCCTGGTCTGAAACATAACTTAATGAGTGTAGGGCAACTGGTTCAAAAAGGGTATAGAGTAACCTTCAAGAATGGTTTGTGCATAATTTTAGACAAATACCCAAGCAACCAGCTTATTGCAAAAGTCAGAATGACAAACAATAGAATGTTTCCCTTAAAGATAAGGCCAGATTTGAATATAAATTATGCTCAAGCACAACATTTAATGAATTCACAAGTGGGTAGAGAAGAAACTACAGCAGTAGTGCAGACAATCTTTCAAGCTGAGATAAAAAGATACAAAAAAATGAAGTTTCATGGGCAAAATCGGTGATTTGGGCATCTCAACCTGAGGTTTAAATTACTTATATAGAAAGTGGCATGGTCAAGGGACTACCTTTAATAGAAAACCGTAAAGTGGTATGTGAAGGGCGTATTTTTAGAAAACAACACAGCAGAATCATTTCCACAGAAAGTCAACTAGAGTAAAAGCCCTTTGGAAATTATACATTCAGATTTAAAAAGGATCCTTATGCAAACACCTTCAATAGGTGTAGTAAAGTTAATAACATTCATTGATGATTATTCAAGAAAAACATGGGCTTATTTTCTAAAGCAGAAAAATGAAGTGTTTGATTTGTTTCATCAGTTCAAGAATTTGGTTGAAAAACAAAGTGGTTATTATATCAAAGTGTTGAGAACAGATAGAGGTGGTGAATATATTTCAAGAGAGTTTTTTAATTTTTGCAAAGATCATGGAATTCACAAGCAATTCACAACTAGATACACACCTCAACAAAATGGAGTAGCTGAAAGGAAAAACAGAACAATCATGGAAATGGCTAGAAGTATGTTGAAA